>CM016616.1:92476866-92727294 GCA_005393395.2 Gossypium australe
CACCAGACATAGTCGACTGTACACCCTTACCCGAAACCCTTGCCGGAATCGAGTACGTGGCATTACTAGACTTGACTATTAACTCGGGGTGTAAGATTTAAAGCTGTCAACTGCGTCATGCTGACTAAATCGACCATAACTCGAGTTACAAAACTCTAAATTTAGATCCGTAAATTTTCATTGAAACTAGACTCATATAACTTTTCACCATAATTTTCCATAATTTTTCATGTGGCCAATTAGTACAGTTTTATTCATCAAAGTTACCCTTATTACACTGCTTGACAATTCTGACCTGTCTCTACAAATATACAGTTATCTCATTGCACAAATTTCCTATAATGTTCTTGTTTATACCAATGAAAAATAGACTCATTGAGGGTTCTACACATATAAACCATGCTTCTTAATTATTTTTTTACAATTTTTGACAATTTTTCCAAAACAGAACAGTGACTCACGAATTCATTCAGAGCAGGTCTCACTAAAACTTAATTATCTCATAATATATAATATATATATATATATATTATATCTTTGCTACCTTTTAATTCAATATACCCTATTTTGGTTATTTTTCTAACTCACATCACTGCTGCTACTATAAGCTGTTTTGTTGCATTTTATGAAAGACTAGCTTCTAACCGAACCTACCTACATCCCTAATTCAAGGATTCATTTCGTATACAAACATTTCCTTAACAAAAACGATTAAACTTTGATTAAGAATGCATAAACATTGCCATCATGAACCAACATACATATCAAGACACAACAACGTACTTAACTAAAAATTTAGCCATATTCGCATGGCTATTATATACATGAACCTTAAGATTTCATCAAACAAAGACCAAGTCTTTCCTATACATGCCTTCGTTTAAAACCAAAATGAAAGAGTACCCAAAATGTAGATTGATAGTGTGAGCGACTTTCCGAACGATCCCGACGAGCTTGTAGCTTGCACCTAATCTATAAAACAGAGGAAACATTTCACACGATAAGCTTGCTAGCTTAGTAAGTCCTAATTTCATAAAAATAACATTTGAATTTCAACAATTAAATTACTATAATACAACTTGTGGACTTGTACTCATACTTATTTTCAAACTTTAATTTTCATACCCATATTAACAAGTATGAATTCGTAGAAACGATATCTCTTCACCCACATGCTTATGATCAAAATACTTGTTTATAAACCAACCTTTCGAAACCCAAAATGTCATCGTATAATCATAGGTACATGCATTTATATACTTAAATGTCAATTACTATAACATGGCATCAATTACACAACCACTCATGTGGCCGAATATGCCTAGTCATGTATCCTCATATTAGAAGACCAAGATACAACAATCATATCATTCATTAGTAAAGCCGAGAACACATATTATAACCATATATATATACGTATATATTCCACACTCGTAACACATGCCATTTGTAATAAATTACTGATTTTCCTTGTCTTATATAAGTAAGAAATTCATTATTACTTCACATACTCACCTGAGCCGTTAACTCGATAAGTTTGCTTTAATTCGCCTTGAACATAAATTTCGGTTTCTATTCTGTAAAATACATCACCGGCATCAAGCCTGCTAGGCGTAAAAGCCCGATAAGTAACACCGGCACAAGGCCTGCTAGGCTTAAAAGCCCGATTTAAATCACCGGCACAAGGCCTGCTAGGCGTAAAAGCCCGATAAGTAACACCGGCACAAGGCCTGCTAGGCGTAAAAGCCCGATAAGTAACACCGGCACAAGGCTGCTAGGCTTAAAAGCCCGATTTAAATCACCGGCACAAGGCCTGCTAGGCGTAAAAGCCCGAGTCGTGTCAATACAGTTAAACATTCCCAACAATTCCAATCACTTACTCAACATAATTCATCAACCAAATATGTCAATATACATTCGGCCATAAGGTAAATGGATACTAAAATTTATCAATTTTTATTTCATATTCCTTTCGAATATCTAATCAAACATACTTGATCACTTCACATATAACAAAACAAATTTCAAATTCACTACCATAATTCACATTCGGCAATTTCCACATTTCTATCCTAAAATGTAAATTTCAACTTTTAATAGATTCGAAATTAGTCCCTTGACATGTATTAACTTAAGGACTTACCTCGGTTGTCGATAGTCCGTGCGAATCGGCTATTCGAGAACCTTCGTCTTTCCCCGGTCTAATTTCGTTTTTCTTTGCTCTTGATCTAAAACACATTAAAATTTAGCTCATTTAATTGCATTTCATCTCAATTTAGTCCCAAAACACACAAATGGGCAATTTACAATTTTGCCCCTAATGTTTTCCATTTTTACAATTTGGTCCAATTTACACAAAACTCAAAATATGCAAAATTTCCTAACACTATAGCTAGGCCGAACCTTCCCCATAGCCATGGGTGTCCATGCATTTCATCTATTTGACATTTTAATCCTTCACAATTTTATTCTTTTCAATTTAGCCCTATATACTCAAAATCACCAAAAACTCCAATACAAAACTTGTAAATCTTTAACATACATTTAATCTAAGACCATCAATCATCAAAACTATCCAAGCATGTTAATGGCCGAATCCTATATACATAGTATTTTCAAAAATTTAGACATGGGTCGGGTAATACACGAAGCAACGATCTCAAAAACGTAAAAATTATCAAAAACTGAAAACCGACCATACCTTAATCAAGCTTCTTATCTAGCCGAAAATCAAGCTTCAACCATGGAGTTTCTAGCTCCTACATTCGACCAAGGAAGAAGAACAAGGTATGTTCTCTTTCTTCCCACTTATTTTCATTATTTAATGTTATATTAACACATATAATTTACCTTATTTACTAATATATTAACATAACATATAATAGGCTAAAATAACATATAATTTGAAATTAGAAAGGCCCATTGCCGTTTCCCTTGTTGTACATGGGCTAATTGCCCTTTTAGTACACCCACTTAAAAAGCCACAATCAAATTAGTACTTTACTCTCTAGCATACAACTTTTACGCTTTTCTCGATTAAATCCTTTTTATCAAATTAAGCACTTAAACGATAAAATTTTTCTACGAAACTTTCACACATTTTCATTCACATATAATAGACATGAAATAAATTATTAGAACATTTCTCGGGCTCGGATTCATGGTCCCGAAACCACCGTTCCGATTTGGGTCAAATTTGGTCTGTTACAACTCTCCCCCCTAAGAATTTTCGTCCTCGAAAATTTTACCGTTAAATAAGTTCGGATATTGTTGCCTCATTGACTCTTCAGGCTCCCACGTAGCCTCTTCAACTCCGTGACGATTCCATAGAATCTTTACTAATGGAACTCTTTTATTTCTTAACTCTTTGGTTTCTCGAGCTAAGATACGGATCGGTTCCTCATCATAGGTTAAATCAGATCGAATTTCAATCTCTGACGGGGTGATCACATGGGACGGATCCGATCTGTATCTGCGAAGCATCGAAACGTGAAATACATTGTGTATCTTTTCTAAGTCAAGTGGCAGTTTCAAATGATAAGCAACAGGCCCTATACGCTCGATGATTTCATACGGTCCGATAAATCTCGGACTCAACTTGCCTTTCCGGCCAAATCGGAGTATTTTCTTCCACGGAGAAACTTTTAAGAACACTCGATCTCCGACCTGGAATTCAATATCCTTACGCTTCAAATCGGCATAAGACTTCTGACGATCCGAAGCAGCTTTCAAATTATTTCTGATAAGTACCACATTCTGTTCTGTTTCTTTAATCCAATCAACCCCGTGTATCTTGTTTTCACTGAGCTCAGTCCAGTACAACGGTGTGTGACATTTTCGCCCATATAAGGCTTCGTAAGGCGCCATTTTTATGCTAGATTGGAAACTATTATTATAAGCAAATTTAACCAAAGGTAGGTATCGTTCCCACGTTCCTTCAAACTCGAGAACGCAACACCTCAGCATGTCCTCAAGTATCAAAATAGTCCGCTCAGACTGACCGTCTGATTGCGGATGGAAAGCTGTACTAAAATGGAGTTTAGTACCTAGAGCATCTTGCAATCTCTTCCAAAACCGCGATGTGAATCTCGGGTCTCTATCTAAAACAATGGAACTCGGTACACCGTGCAACCTTACAATCTGTGACACATACAGTTCGGCAAGCTTATCCAGTGAATAGTCGGTACGTACCGGCACAAAATGAGCTGATTTAGTCAGTCTATCAACGATAACCCATATGGCATCTTTCTTGCTCGGTGTCATAAGAAAACCAGATACAAAATCCATTGTAATTCTATCCCATTTCCATTCAGGTATCATGATTGGTTGAAGTAATCCGGACGGTACCTGATGCTCAGCTTTCACTTGTTGACAGATTAAACACTTGGAAACAAATTCAGATATATCCCGTTTTATGCCAGGCCACCAATAGAACTGTTTCAAATCGTTGTACATTTTAGTGCTACCCGGGTGTATCGATAATCGATCACTATGGGCCTCATTCAGGATCATCTGTATCAAATCTGAGTCCTTTGGAACACACAATCGGCTTTTATAATTCAAACAATTATTTGCATCAATCTGAAAATCTGATTCTGTACCATTTCCACACTGAATCCGAATAGCAATCAACTTTTTGTCAACTTTCTGTGCATCACAAATCTGCTGAATAAACATCGGTCTTGCTTGTAACTCGACTAGGATCGAACCATCATCAGACATAGCCATCTGTGCGTTCAATGCACGAACAGCAAATAATGATTTTCGACTTAACGCATCCGCAACAACATTGGCTTTCCCCGGGTGGTAGTCAATCACTAATTCATAGTCTTTCAGCAACTCTAACCATCTGCATTGTCTCAAGTTTAAGTCTTTCTGAGTCATCAAATACTTCAAACTTTTGTGATCTGAATAAATATGACATTTTTCGCCAAATAAGTAGTGACGCCAAATTTTTAATGCGAACACAATGGCTGCTAACTCCAGATCGTGAGTTGGATAATTTTTCTCATGCGGCTTCAATTGTCTCGAAGCGTAGGCTATCACCTTGCCTTCTTGCATTAAAACACAACCCAACCCATTCAAGGAAGCATCACTAAAAATAGTAAATTCTTTACCCGATTCAAGCTGAATTAACACTGGGGCTTCGGTCAAAAAGGCTTTCAACTGCTCGAAACTTTTCTGACACCTTTCTGACCACTCAAATTTGACATCTTTCTGTAGTAGTCTCGTTAACGGTGTAGCTATAACAGAAAAACCTTTTACAAACCGTCTGTAATACCCCGCCAGGCCTAGGAAACTTCGGATCTCGGAAACATTCTTTGGTGGTTTCCAATCGAGTATGGCTGCTATTTTGTTTGGATCCACCCGAATACCTGACACCGAAACAACATGACCCAAGAAATTAACTTCATTCATCCAGAACTCGCACTTACTAAACTTTGCATACAATCGTTGATCCCTCAAAGTTTGTAGTACTAATCTCAAATGCTCAGCATGTTCCGTTTCATTTTTGGAGTAGATCAGTATATCATCAATAAACACTACTACAAACTGATCCAAAAACTGTCGGAAGACTCAGTTCATTAGATCCATAAAAGCAGCAGGTGCATTAGTGAGTCCAAAAGGCATAACTAAAAACTCATAGTGTCCGTACCTCGTTCGGAATGCAGTCTTTGGCACATCTGAATCTCTAACTCGCAACTGATAATAGCCCGGTCTCAAATCTATTTTCGAAAATACTGAAGCCCCTTTCAACTGATCAAATAAATCATCAATCCGAGGTAACGGGTACTTATTCTTTATAGTTACCTTGTTTAGTTGCCGGTAGTCAACACACATTCGCATCGTCCCATCTTTCTTTTTCACAAATAAAACCGGTGCACCCCACGGAGAGAAACTCGGTCGCGCGAAGCCCTTATCTGTCAACTCTTGCAACTGCGCTTTCAATTCTTTTAATTCAGTAGGTGCCATTCGGTACGGAGCTATCGAAATCAGAGCCGTACCCGGCACTAACTCAATGCGGAACTCAATTTCTCGTACTGGGGGTAAACCCGGTAGTTCTTCAGGAAACACATCGGGGTATTCACATACAACTGATACAGATTCAATTTGTTTCTCAGACATTTTATTATTCAATACATAAGCCAAATAAGCTTCACACCCTTTTCTCACATACTTCCGGGCTAACATTGAAGATATTACTGTAGGCAACCCATTTACATCACAAGATTTAATTCTGATGGTCTCACCGTTTCGACACTTCAAATCAATAAGCTTTCTTTTACAATCTACTACTGCCTCATGTGAAGTTAAGCAGTCCATACCCAAGATTATATCAAATTCGTCAAAGGGCAACAACATTAAATCAGCTGGGAAGCAATAATCCCGAATCATCAACGGGCAATCTCTACACACTTTATTAACAAGCACACATTTACCCAAAGGGTTGGACACACGAATCACAAACTCGGTAGACTCAACTAACAGAGTCTTTCCGAATTCTAAAGTTTCACACACATATGAGTGAGTCGAACCAGGATAAATTAATGCAATTACAGTAATGCCATAAAGGGTGAAAGTACCGGTAATGACATCGGGGGAGGAAGCATCCTCTCTGGCTCGTGCAGCATAAGCTCTAGCTGGAGCTCTAGCCTCAGATCAAACTGTAGTGTTCTTCGTTCCTTTCTGACTACCGCCTACATTGCCGGAATGTCTGGGTGGTCTACCTCGCATTGACGTGTTGCTCGGCTTAGCATTCTGAACTGTATTCTGCTCAGCTAACCTCGGACATTCTCTAATAAAATGATCTGACGATCCACATTTATAGCAAGACCGATCATGAAATCTACATCTCCCTGAGTGCCATTTCCCACAGTGCTCGCATTCAACTCTATTCTGAGGAACGTTACCAACACTGGCTATCGAGGTAGCTCGAGAGCTCATAGGAGGTCGATCCCGTCTAGGTGGATCTGTAGTAGCTTTATGTCGGCTGTAGTCATCTCTGGACTTCTTGGTTGTGGAATGAAAAACCTTACCCGAAGATCTTTTACGAATGTCTCTAGCTTCAGTCTCAGCCTTTCTTTTCTCTTTCCCGAGCTCTTCGGCTTTGCAAGCTCTCTCAACTAAAGTCACAAACTCTTGAATTTCAAGAATGCTAACAAACATCCTTATATCCTCATTCAGGCCATCTTCAAATCTTTTACACATAATAGCTTCAGTAGAAACACAATCTCTAGCATATCTGCTGAGCCTGACAAATTTCCGTTCATATTCCGTCACGGTCATTCATCCTTGTTTCAACTCAAGGAACTCCTTTCGTTTTTGATCAATGAATCTTTGGCTAATATACTTCTTGCGAAATTCAGTTTGGAAGAAATCCCATGTCACTTTTTCTTTCGGAACCACTGATACTAGTGTATTCCACCAGTGATATGCAGTGTCCCGCAGTAAAGATATAGCACACTTCAAGCATTCATCCGGAGTACAAGACAGCTCATCAAGTACCCGAATAGTGTTATCAAGCCACATTTCGGCTCTCTCTCTGCGTCATCATCATCATTGGCTTTAAATTCTTCGGCCCCAAATTTTCGAATTTTATCAACTGGGGGCCTACTAGATCTCATCGGATCTATCATCGGGGGAGCTGAAGGGATCGGAGTTGGATTATTCGGGGGTGGAGGTTGGGGTACAGCCGGGTTATTTTGAATAAATTGGGCAAACCACTCATTCATCATCTGATAAAAGGCTTGTTTAGTCTCTCCTTCGTGGCTACCCGAAACAGGTCAAGAGTCTACCGGCGCTGATCCATGTGCACGGTCAGGCGCTACACTCTCTACATCATCAGCTACGGCTCTTTCAGGATCGGTATCCATTTACTATATAAAACAAAGTTCAGGCTGTCAGAAGTCGCCACACTATCAATATATGATAAAGGCATGTATAGCTAGACTCACACGCGCTACGGTAGTCCTAGAATCGACTAAACCGTAAGCTCTGATACCAATCAAATGTAACACCCCTTACCCGAAACCCTTGCCGGAATCGAGTACGTGGCATTACTAGACTTGACTATTAACTCGGGGTGTAAGATTTTAAAGCTGTCCAACTGCATCATGCTGACTAAATCGACCATAACTCGAGTTACAAAACTCTAAATTTAGATCCGTAAATTTTTCTTGAAACTAGACTCATATAAATTTTCACCATAATTTTTCCAGAATTTTTCATGTGGCCAATTAGTACAGTTTATTCATCAAAGTTACCCTTATTACACTGCTTGACAATTCTGACCTGTCTCTACAAATATACAGTTATCTCATTTCACAAATTTCCTATAATGTTCTTGTTTATACCAATGAAAAATAGACTCATTGAGGGTTCTACACATATAAACCATGCTTCTTAATTATTTTTGTACAATTGTTTACAATTTTTCCAAAACAGAACAGTGACTCACGAATTCATTCAGAGCAGGTCTCACTAAAACTTAATTATCTCATAATATATATATCTTTTGCCTACTCTGTTTCTTTCATGTAAAAATAGACACAATAAGGTTTAATTTCATATCTCATTTACCTTCTAATTCAATATACCCTATTTTTGGTGATTTTTCTAACTCACATCACTGCTGCTACTATAAGCTGTTTTGTTGCATTTTATGAAAGACTAGCTTCTAACCGAACCTACCTACATCCCTAATTCAAGGATTCATTTCGTATACAAACATTTCCTTAACAAAAACGATTAAACTTTGATTAAGAATGCATAAACATTGCCATCATGAACCAACATACATATCAAGACACAACAGCGTACTTAACTAAAAATTTAGCCATATTCGCATGGCTATTATATACATGAACCTTAAGATTTCATCAAACAAAGACCAAGTCTTTCCTATACATGCCTTCGTTTAAAACCAAAATGAAAGAGTACCCAAAATGTAGATTGATAGTGTGAGCGACTTTCCGAACGATCCCGACGAGCTTGTAGCTTGCACCTAATCTATAAAACAGAGGAAACATTTCACACGATAAGCTTGCTAGCTTAGTAAGTCCTAATTTCATAAAAATAACATTTGAATTTCAACAATTAAATTACTATAATACAACTTGTGGACTTGTACTCATACTTATTTTCAAACTTTAATTTTCATACCCATATTAACAAGTATGAACTCGTAGAAACGATATCTCTTCACCCACATGCTTATGATCAAAATACTTGTTTATAAACCAACCTTTCGAAACCCAAAATGTCATCGTATAATCATAGGTACATGCATTTATATACTTAAATGTCAATTACTATAACATGGCATCAATTACACAACCACTCATGTGGCCGAATATGCCTAGTCATGTATCCTCATATTAGAAGACCAAGATACAACAATCATATCATTCATTAGTAAAGCCGAGAACACATATTATAACCATATATATATACGTATATATTCCACACTCGTAACACATGCCATTTGTAATAAATTACTGATTTTCCTTGTCTTATATAAGTAAGAAATTCATTATTACTTCACATACTCACCTGAGCCGTTAACTCGATAAGTTTGCTTTAATTCGCCTTGAACATAAATTTCGGTTTCTATTCTGTAAAATACATCACCGGCATCAAGCCTGCTAGGCGTAAAAGCCCGATAAGTAACACCGGCACAAGGCCTGCTAGGCTTAAAAGCCCGATTTAAATCACCGGCACAAGGCCTGCTAGGCGTAAAAGCCCGATAAGTAACAGCGGCACAAGGCCTGCTAGGCGTAAAAGCCCGATAAGTAACACCGGCACAAGGCTTGCTAGGCTTAAAAGCCCGATTTAAATCACCGGCACAAGGCCTGCTAGGCGTAAAAGCCCGAGTCGTGTCAATACAGTTAAACATTCCCAACAATTCCAATCACTTACTCAACATAATTCATCAACCAAATATGTCAATATACATTCGGCCATAAGGTAAATGGATACTAAAATTTATCAATTTTTATTTCATATTCCTTTCGAATATCTAATCAAACATACTTGATCACTTCACATATAACAAAACAAATTTCAAATTCACTACCATAATTCACATTCGGCAATTTCCACATTTCTATCCTAAAATGTAAAATTTCAACTTTTAATAGATTCGAAATTAGTCCCTTGACATGTATTAACTTAAGGACTTACCTCGGTTGTCGATAGTCCGTGCGAATCGGCTATTCGAGAACCTTCGTCTTTCCCCGGTCTAATTTCGTTTTTCTTTGCTCTTGATCTAAAACACATTAAAATTTAGCTCATTTAATTGCATTTCATCTCAATTTAGTCCCAAAACACACAAATGGGCAATTTACAATTTTGCCCTTAATGTTTTCCATTTTTACAATTTGGTCCAATTTACACAAAACTCAAAATATGCAAAATTTCCTAACACTATAGCTAGGCCGAACCTTCCCCATAGCCATGGGTGTCCATGCATTTCATCTATTTGACATTTTAATCCTTCACAATTTTATTCTTTTCAATTTAGCCCTATATACTCAAAATCACCAAAAACTCCAATACAAAACTTGTAAATCTTTAACATACATTTAATCTAAGACCATCAATCATCAAAACTATCCAAGCATGTTAATGGCCGAATCCTATATACATAGTATTTTCAAAAATTTAGACATGGGTCGGGTAATACACGAAGCAACGATCTCAAAAACGTAAAAATTATCAAAAACTGAAAACCGACCATACCTTAATCAAGCTTCTTATCTAGCCAAAAATCAAGCTTCAACCATGGAGTTTCTAGCTTCTACATTCGACCAAGGAAGAAGAACAAGGTATGTTCTCTTTCTTCCCGCTTATTTTCATTATTTAATGTTATATTAACACATATAATTTACCTTATTTACTAATATACTAACATAACATATAATAGGCTAAAATAACATATAATTTGAAATTAGAAAGGCCCATTGCCGTTTCCCTTGTTGTACATGGGCTAATTGCCCTTTTAGTACACCCACTTAAAAAGCCACAATCAAATTAGTACTTTACTCTCTAGCATACAACTTTTACGCTTTTCTCGATTAAATCCTTTTTATCAAATTAAGCACTTAAACGATAAAATTTTTCTACGAAACTTTCACACATTTTCATTCACATATAATAGACATGAAATAAATTATTAGAACATTTCTCGGGCTCGGATTCGTGGTCCCGAAACCACCGTTCCGATTTGGGTCAAATTTGGTCTGTTACATCGACACTAAGAGAAAGAATAAAAATAAAATATTGAAATGGATCACTTACCGATTGATCAAAGTATGAGTAGTAATACAGTTGAGAAGAAAAATATGTATGAGATGAAAGATTCGGCTATAGTGAAATAGATTAGAATGGAGTGATTCTTGAAGGATTTTGCAAACAAAGAAAAGAAGAAGAGGAATGATGGATTAGTTTTGGTTTTCAATAATGATGAGTGAACAAAGCAATGGTCTCAAAGTTTGTATACAATCGGCAAGAAGAAAGAAGAAATGGAATATTCCTCCTCAAGGTTGTGTAGATTCGGCAAAGAGAAGAAAATGAGTTTGGGAAGAAGAGAGAAATGATACCAAAGTTGTCAATAGAGGTTTGGCAAAAGCAACCAAAATTTTACCAATTACCAATGACCATATTCGGCTAGGAGAGAGAGTTTTGAGAGAAAAAAGTTTACAACTGATGGTATTGATGTTTTAACCCAAAACTAAGACTTTTGTTTTACCAAAACATCAAGCACCAAATTGGCTATCATCCTAGCCCCAAGCCGTCCACATTCATCCCCCCTAGGATAAGAGTTTGGCCACCCAAACTTTCCAAAACACCTTCCACGAAATAAGCCCCTTGTCCCCCTTACTTACCTATTTCTCTTGATTCCTTTCCCCAACTTCAACCTTGCCTTATTCTTTTAGCCTCCTTACCAAAAATAATGAAGTCCACCCTTGCCATAAATACTCCTTGACCGACACATTAAGAAAGGGAAGCAAAAATTAAAGTAAAAATGCACACAAAGTGATTCGAACTCCTTCCCACAAGGTACTACAAGTAACGCCATAGCCTCTTTACCAAATGCTCATTTATGCTAGCTATATACTCAATTATTTCCATATGCTTTAAGGTCACTTACTCCATCTCCTTTAAAGTGCTAATTGCCAAAAATTTTACTAAGGTCCAAATAAACCCCGAGCCTTCATAGAAACCTCGTAACCTTCCAAATTCACTTAACTAATAAGTCCAATTTGCAATAATGCTATTATCTTGTTCTCAAAATTTTAATCACTCCTACGCCGAAGGCCAATTGGGCTCAATCCTACTAGGCCCAATTTCGGGATGTTACAATTCTACCCTCCTTAAAGAAATTTTGTCCTCTAAATTTCCAACCAACTACTAAATGTACCGCTCAAATCACACCACTATGCTTTCGCTGCGCACTCTGATCTTAATATCACTAATGTACTTTTAACATAATCTTGAATCCTCTTTCACACAACCAAACATCTAACTACCAAAGCAAGCCATTATCTACCTCTTATACCTAAACTTTCCTACATTCAATCATCACGTCCAACCAAAACATACCTGACTTAATGGTGACGAAACAAATCTGAGCCTTATGCTCTTTAGACCCACATCTCAAACATGCTCCTGACCTCCTCCAGCTTTCTCCCGGATGACGCCTTCTACAATAATCGCAAGCCGGAAAGTTTGAACGTGCCTTGACATGCTTCACGGAACGAGACTGCGACCCTAGAGAATCGCGATCTAACTTCTTCTTACAGTCCACAGACCTAACTCGAAGTGCTTCACCGATTCCTTTAACCTCCTCCAATACTTCCTTAAGTATCCGAGTCAGCTCGACAACCCCAGCTCGATCATGAGATCTCGTCTCAACCACTGGCGATGCCAACGCCTCCCTTTCGAAAACATGCCTCGGTGCTGAAGATCTAACCCTAGCACCTCGGCCTCTACCACGTCTACGTCCACCGCTTCCACGTCTTCTAGCGCTTATGTCACTAAGTCGATTTAATCTTGATTATAAGTCTTATCAATCAATATACTGTTCGATGTTTATTAAACAATGTCTTATGGAGTATAAGAGTTGAAGTGGTTTTCGCAAAACGTATCCTAAAGTCTCAGTCTCTATAGTTTCAGCTCCTAAAGCTAAAAGTTCTAAAGTATTCTATTTTGTGGAATTTTCTTACCATAGTACTAACACAATAATCATAAAACGAAAATAAACACTTACTTGACTTGGTGCCGGATACCCGTGGTGCCATACTTCCTTCAAAACATGCATTTATAATTTAAAATTCAAAACAATTTTGGAAAAGTTTTTGAACCCAAACCACAGCCGATTTACCCAATTAATTGCTCGATTTACCCAATCATTGATCACTCGGAATTAGTGGTCAAGGACGAGTGGTCCTTTAGGAAATCAAAATCAGGTGTGTAATCCCGTACCTTCCGTATCTGGTGTGTAATCTCACACTTCTCTGATATTTTGTATGAAATATTCTTTGAATCGGTCGAAATACCGAAGAAAAATTGATAGTCCACAGTCGTCTCGAGCGACTCGTACAACCTTAACAGTTAAATAGTGCAAATGGGCCCAAGGCCCATAATGCGGGCCCATATGGGCCCATACGCTCGTGTGGCCTACATAGCCCCGAAATGCTCTCGACAATGTAATTTATATAGCTTGGGCCAATATTCTCCACACGTTTGTGTGGTTTACCCTTGTGGGGCCCACAAGCCCATTGGGCTCACTCGACCCATTCAGGCCCAACGTGGCCCAAAACGACCTAAGACCACGAAATCGGTCATAGTGGCCTCAACAGTCTAATGCCCACGTTTTATGCGTTCAGTTTACTGCACGAGCAAACACACGCTCGTGTAGCGTCAATTGTCATACTTTTTCCGACTTTTACTGGTTTACGATTTGGGCAGTGTTTACACACTTGGTTTCGATTCGTCACGAACAGTCGCTCAAGCACTCACCAACCTACATTTTGTCAATCAAACACCACCATCAATCCTACTTTACAGTTAACAAGAAACCCGAAATCAACAGTCCATTCATATAATAGAGTAGCGTTACCTTCAATCGAACTATTGTGATTCCCACAAATCTTAGTCCCTAACGATTGATTAGGAGTTCCCCGAATCCTTCCTTAACTATCATACAATTGCTATCAGTTATCACTTAAGGCAGAAAAAGAAAAGGAATAATGAATCGTTTATAGTACTTACCGAAAGAGAGCAAGAGAATCGAATAGTGGAAGGATTCGACACTAGTACAGCCCCTCACCCTCGATTTCAAGCTGTTAAACAAACCCCACTTTAGTAACTCAAAAGCCAAAACTTCAAGTGCCATACTCACTTACCGAAAAGAACGGAGTAAAGTCAACGATAGAGGAAGAGGAATGGTTTCGGTAGTGATCAGAATTGGAAATAGACAGCACAACACTTGAGGAAGAGAAACAAGAGAATCGATTTAGGGGAGAAGAGGTTTTGGTAGAGGGAAAAGAAAAATGAAAAAGGAAATAAGGTATATTCGGCCACTAGAAGAATTACTTGAGAAAAGAAACAAGAAAAGGCAAGGAGAGTAAGAGGGTGTATTCGGCTAATAGTAGGAAAAAGAGAGAAGAGGAGATGACAATAAGAGAAAAGGTATATTCGGCCAAAGAAAAGGTTGTCAAAAGTGTAACAGAAGAATATGCAAACACCCCTACCACATTCAGCTTTAAGCGAAAGAGAGAAAAACACCAATACAAAAAACTCGAAACGAGGAGTATACCAACTGAGGGGTATACCACTTTGGTCGAAATTCTTGAGTGCCCATACTCCCAATTCGGCACAACACTCTCTCTCCCATCATCCCTTGATTTTCTCCTAAAATCCCTCCTTAAACTTCTCCATCTGATCACACCTCCCCCCAACCACTCAATTTGAATTCTTCTCAACCACTTCCGTGTTTCAGTCAAACCACAACACTTCCCACGGCACAACAGCAAAATAAATACTCCCTTGCCTCCACCAAGATTCGAACCTCAGTCCTCTGGCATAGGTAACACACCACTTACCCCCTAGACCACTAGGCTTTTTATGTCTTGCTTTACCCATAATTATTTAAAAGCCTACTAACAATAGGCAAGGGTTTATTCCCTATAAATAAAACTTTTGCACAAGCCCAGGCTTGAACTCAGGACTTCTCAAACACTCCCAAACACACGCAAATCGCTTAACCATTGAAGCAAACAAGTAGTTGTGCTAAAAACATGCAAAGATTAAATACTTAGATTTTTGGGGCGTTACAATTTCCATTCCATCTACTACTTGCCAAAACATACCATATTTATAAATATTATCTTATAACTAGCCTATACATGCCATGTTTACATATATCCACAAATTCAAAAGTACCAATCGGCAACTGGATAGTGTGATGCGTAACTCCGACTTTATCCGAATCGAGCGAGCTATCGAACCTCTAGAATACACGAAAAAGAAACAGAGTAAGCTTTATAGCTCAGTAAGCCTGTATAATTTAGAAATAATCTTACCATTTGTTACAAAATCAAACTATTAAACAAAATAAATCAAATTCACTTGCCAAATGCCTAAACACAAGCATTCATCAATATGTTAGTCTCATAAATACATATATTCAACCTTTATCCCAATTTCATACTAAATTCATGTAACATATAAAACATATGTAACATATTCGTTCACATTCATATAATCAACAATCCATAATATAAACAGTAATTCATTCGATAATAGTAACTCATTCGTATAAACAGTACTTCATCCGTATAAACAGAATTTATGCCCGTTGAACCTATTAGAACTTCAAAGGATACTCGGGTGATATACATCAGTAATCCATCAATTCATTATCATTTTTGCTCTTTCGAGCTATGATCAGTAAGATCCTCCTGAGCTAATGGATAGTAAGCTCTATTGAGCTAAAATAGTAAGCTCTAATGAGCTGAAAATAGTAAGCTCTTACGAGCTGATATATAGGTATGCTCATACGAGCTGTGGTGAGTCCGCAACAAATGCAGGAGCTCGACCAAAATGGTAACCCTAGTGACATGTCACTCATATCCTACGAATTCATACAGTTCAAACGGGGCTCAGTAACTAACAGTCTATATCAAATAGGCATTCGTATTCCAAGTATATCAATTTCTCAATTATATACATACATTTCAAATAAATTCAAGTATTTAAAAGTTCGATTCTAATTATACGAACTTACCTTGAGTTACTGGGATGGAAACTATCGACTATTCATCCACTTTTCCTTTTCCTTGATCTAAACCCGTTCTCGATTTATCTTGATCCATATATTATCAAAATCAACTTATTTAATCAACTATTTATGCAATTTAGTCCAAAACACACATTAGGGCTATTTTACACATTTGTCCCTAAACTTTCACATTTTTATAATTTAGCCATTTTCACATAAAATTGGAAATTCATGCAATTTAGTACAATTATATGCTAACCGAATTTCATAGGGACTCCTAGCAACCCATATCTTTCATTATTCACACTTTTACCCACATAATTTTACATTTTCTCAATTTAATCCCTTTTGACATTTTTGTCAAAAATCACTTTACAAAACTAGTTTTACTAACAACAATTATTCAAAATCCATCATCAACTATCAAATTACTCAAGCATTCAACAATGGCAACATGATAAATGTTTAACAATTTCAAAATCTAAGATAGGGGCTAGCTAGAATACGAAGCAACAATCTCAAAAACGTAGAAATCATTAAAAATCGAGTCAAAATACATACCTAATTGAAGAATTTATCATTTTCGAATGAAGAACCCTATTTTAGCTTCTTCTTCCTCTAATCTTTGGTTATAAGATGATAATGGGAAACTTTTAATTACCTTTTTTTATTTATTTTATGACAAATTACTAAATTATAAGTATAACCTTAACATATAACCATTAAAAACACATAAAATATGTCCATAAAAGTCCACTCATAAATAAAATGGTTTAATTACCATTTAAGACCATCATATTTAAAAGCCAAAGCTAATTGACACCTTTAACTTATAGAAGATGCATTTTACATTTTACGCGATTTAGTCCTTTTTACCGAATTAAGCATTCAAATAGTAAAATTTCTTTACGAAACTTTCACACAATAATTCTATCATGCTGTAAACTTTAATAAAATAATAAAATAAATATTTTGGCCTCGAATTTGTGGTCCCGAAACCACTGTTCCAATTTGGCCTAAAAACGGGCTGTTTCATCTCCCCCTTAGGGATTTTCGTCCCCGAAAATCTTACCAGTGAATAGGTTAGGGTACTGTTTTCGTATAGCTTCATCGGGTTCCCACATAGCTTCCTCAATCCCGTGTTTATGCCAAAGAACTTTCACTAGCGCTATGCGTTTATTTCTCAATTCTTTGATTGCACTAGCTAAAATCCTTATTGGTTCTTCGCTATACGTCAAATCTGCCTTTATCTCAACATATACCAGAGAAATCACATGTAACGGATCAGATCTATATCGACGTAACATAGAAACATGGAAGACATTATGAATCTTTTCAAGTTCTGACGATAAAGCTAGTCGATATGCTACATGCCCTATTCTTTCAATGATCTCGTAAGGTCCGATAAATCGCGGACTTAACTTCCCTTTACGGCTGAATCGAAGAACCTTTTTCCATGGTGACACCTTTAAAAACATTCGGTCCCGACCTGAAATTAAATTTCTTTACGTTTTAAATCTGCGTATGATTTTTGTCGATCTGAAGCTGCTTTTAAACTGTTGCGAATCATTTTCACTTTTTCTTTAGTTTCTCTAATCAATTCAACCCCGTGAATCTTTTTCTCACTTAGTTCAGTCCAATATAGCGGAGTTCGACATTTGCGACCATATAAAGCTTTGTACGGTGACATCTTTATACTCATCTGAAAACTGTTATTATACGCGAATTCAATCAATGACAAGTATATTTCCCAACTGCCTTCAAACTCTAAAATACAACATCTCAACATGTCTTCGAGAATCTGAATAACTCTTTCGGTCTGACAGTCAGTCTGAGGATGAAAAGCTGTACTGAAATTCAACTTTATACCTAAAGCTTCTTGCATTTTCTTCCAAAATCGCAATGTAAATCTCGGATCTCTATCAGAATTAATAGATAGTGGCACCTCGTGCAATCGAACAATCTCAGAAATGTACAATTCAGCTAATCTATCAAGTGAGTAATCTGTATGTACATGTATGAAATGAGCATATTTCGTTAGTCGATCAACGACGACCCAAATAACATCTTTCTTTTTAGGAGTTAAGGGCAATCCCAACACAAAATCCATTGTAACTCAATCCCACTTCCACTCGGGAATCATCACATGCTGCAGTAAACCAAATGGTACTTCATGTTCAGCTTTGACTAGCTTGCAAATCAAACATTTAGAAAAAAAACTCTGATATATCTCTTTTCATGCCTTGCCACCAGTAAAACTATTTCAAATCGTTATACATTTTGGTACTTCTTGGATGAACAGATAAGCAACTAAAGTGTGCTTCGTGCAAAGTCTTCTAAATAAGTTCTCAATTTCTCGGTATGTAAATTCTATTCCGGAACCTTAAACAATCATCGGTTCCAATCTGAAACTCTGAATTAGGGACTTTCTCACATTGAATCCGTTTAACTTGCAATTCACGATCCTTTTTTTGGGATTCATAGATTTATTGATTAAATATCGATTTAGCTTTTAATTCATCTACAATAGACCCATAATCACAAATCATCAACTGGGTATTCATTGCTTGTAATGCAGACAAAGATTTTCGGCTTAGGGCATCAGCAACAACATTACCTTTTCCCGGGTGATAATTAATCACAAATTCATAATCTTTCAATAACTCAAGCCATCTTCGTTGTTGCAAATTCAAATCTTTCTGCGACATCAGGTACTTAAGCTCTTGTGATCCTTATAAATGTGGCATTTTTCACCGTATAAGTAGTGTAGCCAAATTTTCAACGCGAACACAATTGCAGCCAACTCAAGGTCGTACATCGGATAATTCTTTTTATACGGTTTAAATTATCGAGAAGCATAAGCTATAACTTTTCCTTCTTGCATCAGAACACATCCCAAACCATTTAATGAAGCGTCACTATAAATCACAAATTCTTTCCCCGATTCAGGTTGAACCAAAACTGGTGCTTCAGTTAACAGTACTTTCAATTGTTCAAAACTTTGCTGACATTTTTTTGACCATTCTAATTTCACATCTTTTTGAATTAGTCGTGTCATCGGTGTTGCAATCATCGAAAATCCTTCCACGAATCTTCGGTAATAACCCGCTAAACCTCAAAAACTACAGACTTCAAACACATTTCTTGGATGTTTCCAATCAACAATAGTAGAAATCTTACTCGGGTCAACTCTAATACCGTCAGCTGAAACAATATGCCCCAGAAATCCAACCTCTCGAAGCCAAAACTCACATTTGTTGAACTTTGCAAATAATTACTTATCACGTAGAGTTTGTAACACAAATCTCAAGTGCTCGGTATGTTCAGATTCATCTGGCAAATAGATCAGAATGTCGTCAATGAATACAACACAAATATGTCTAAATACATTCTGAATATCCGGTTCATCAAGTCCATAAAAACTGCTGGAGCATTAGTTAATCCAAAAGGCATAACATGGAATTCATAATGTCTGTACCTCATTCTGAATGCTGTTTTCAACACATCCGTCTCTTTAACTCGCAACTGATAATAACCCGATCTCAAATCAATCTTTGGAAATACTGTAACCCCTTTCAGCTGATCAAATAAATCATCAATCCGCGGTAGAGAGTATTTGTTCTTTATAGTCACTTTATTCAACTATCTGTAATCGATACACATTCTCATCGTGTCGTCTTTCTTTTTCACGAACAATACCGGTGCACCCCATGGCAAATAACTGTCTGTCAATTCTTGTAGCTGAGCTTTCAATTCTTTCAATTCTGTTAGAGCCATTCTCTATGGAGCTATTTATATCGATGTTGTTCCCGATACTAATTCAATACCAAATTCAACCTCTCTAATCGGTGGCAAACCCAATAATTCTTCTGGAAATACATCCAAAAACTCACAAACAACAGGTACAGATTCAATCTTTGATTCAGATACTTTAGTATCTAATACATAAGCAAGATATGCATCACAACCCTTTTTCATACATTTCTGGGTTAACATAGACGATATCACAGTAGGTAATTCACTCGAATCATCAGACTCAATTTGAAGAATTTCACCGTTTTGACATTTCAATTCAATAGTCTTCTGTCTACAATTCACAACTGCATCATGTATGGTCAGCCAGTCCATACCCAGAATCACATCAAACTCATCAAACGGTAGAAGCATCAAGTCAGCCTGAAAACAGTGACCTCGAGTCATCAAAAGACAATTCTTACAAATTTTATCAACTAACAAAGATTTGCCTAAAGATGTCACACCCCAAACCCGACCCAGACGTTATGGCCGAATCCATGAATGTCACATCAACGGCACAATTTCAAACAATTTTGCTAAGTTGAAATTTAAGGCCTAAAATCCCAAAATCCTTGAATCTTGTTAAGTAGTGATAAAAGCCTATTTAATTATTTTAAGTATTCCGAAAACCATGTTTAAACATAAGAAATTACTCAGGTTTAATAATTAAGTAAACAGTTGAAACAACAAAACTTAAAATCTAAAGTCAAAATGGAGTATAAGGCCTTATTACATCCAATGAAAATAAAGCAATTAAAATCATGTCTTTTGAAACAAATAATAGAACTTCTAAATATATTGTAGTGTGGCCATCTCTGAGTCCTCTCCCACGTTGAGCCGTTTACTGAGGATCACCTGAAACATTTAATAAAAAGGGTGTGAGTTTTGAAACTCAGTGTGTACGACCCTTGGCAAACAAATCAACATACAAATATTACATTGGGCCTAAGCCCTATAAAAATCAATGGTCTTGGGCCTTAGCCCACAATGACCTCATACCACATCAGAGTCATATGAATGTAATGCACCCATCCCGAATCCAACCCTGCGCACCATTTCCCTTCCAACCCTACACACCTATGGGAATATAAATTTCAACCCACCCATCCATACACACCAAAGGTAGCACCTGCAGCGGCACTACTCAAACGTTGCAGCAAAGCTGCTATAATGGGCTTAAAGCCACTAGTGGATCCACGGTCGTCAAGTGACTATGCGATCCTCAAATCTTCCTCCGTATCATCAAAACCCACCCAAATGCAACATATATTTCATGAATGCAACATACACAATTTCACACATTAAGCACTTAGGGGTATTTTAGTCATTTCACTACCCAGGGGTATTTTCGTAATTATACCCTACAGGGGTATTTAGGTAATTTTGCAAAATAGGGGTATTTTGGAAATTTTGTAAATCAGGGATATTTTGGTAATTCTGTAAATCAAGGGTATTCTGGTAATTTTACAAATCAAGGGTATTTTAGTAATTTTGTAAATCTAAGGAAATTTTGGAAATTTTCAAACTAAGGGTATTTTGGTAACTTTCAAACTAAGGGTATTTTGGTAATTTTCAAATCAAGGTATTTTAGTAATTTTACAAATCTAAGGATATTTCGGTAATTTCCAAATCAGGGGTATTTGGTCCCTCTCGAGTTTTAGTTATGAACTTTGGCCCATTAACAAGTCCTTGCGGCTAAAGTGAACAGACGCTATGCACCAGGTAGGATTCCAGAGAAGAGGAGGTGGGCAACTAGGATCGCTTAAGTACTAAGCTCTCCCTACATCCAATCCTAGACATGCATATGTCCGTTGCCACACTCTAACCCAGTGACTTGTCCATAGACATGTTTAATTATTAGGTTAAGTCTTATGCGGTTTAAGAGTTTTTCAGAACTAGGCCTAAAGTCCATTAAACCATAGCATACTTTTCTACGTCCCCATAAAGCCCAACAAGCCCAAATCACATCCTTACGGCCCATTAGGCCCAAATCTCATCCATATGGCCAATTAGGCCCAAAACAATTCCAGATCATGTAACATGCATGATTAACTCAACTCGTATAACCAAACTAAACAATTTCATCAAACTTAGCCTCAGGGCCCACCGGGCCCATTTAGCCACTTCCGGCTTTCCGGCTTTCTGGCATTGCCGATATCATGTGTGTGTAGTGTTTGTACACACCTGGTTACTGCGACGTTCTATGCTATCCTTAGCCTTGAACCTATAACCAACCAACCTTCAATCAATCACTAAGTCAAGATATTTACCAAAAGCCGAAACCTTACCATAACCTTACCGTGTGCCACCGGGTTCTAATAGCCCTTCCTTAGCTACTAATCAAGAATATCCCCTAGATCTACACTCACACATACACCGTCAAAATTCGAGTGACTCATAATCCACACAAGTCACCCCTATAGATCATACACACATTTGGCCATTTACTTAAACCTCAATCGTGTTGAGTACACTTACCCTTGCTAACGATTCTACCACGCTTGCGATCTTTGAACATTATCCTTGTTATCACAGAGTTAACGACATGACAGTTAGATAACCTTTCGGCTTTTAGCAAAACGTACAAGACAGGTTAACCGAATACTTACCAACTCCCTTCTTGATCCTGCAGCCTAGATAGCTATTAACTAGATCTGGCTTTCAACACTTGATTGTGGGTAAGTAACAATCGGTTTGTGATGGAGGAACAACCACAACGATTCGACACTATTAGGAACTTCAGCAAGGGAAAGATAGTGGTAACTTGGTAATGAGGGAATTCGGCTATAGAAGAATAGAATGTGAGAGAAAAGAAAAGTATTGAAAACCAAAAGAGCCCTACAAAAGAATTCGGCACAAAGAGATGATGGTGATTCGGCATAAAAGAAACCAATTGAGTGAAGCAAGAAAAACTATTAGAACTCAAAGAACCTCCTAAAGACATTCGGCCCTCTCCTTTATAGGCCACAAGCCGAATATGCCTCCCCCCAAAGTCCCATTCGGCACAAATTCTTCCCCCTCCTCATCTCTTAACTTTTCTCCTGATAACACCTTAGCCTTATCCGAATTTTCCTCCATTATCAGTTCCCCTTACCACTCAAACACTCCAACGTAAGAGTTCATGTTCAACACAACTCTAGCCGTGCACTTATGCAAAATAAAACACTCCAAAAATACCACTCCTAATGCTCGAACCGTGGACCTCCTCAGCTAGCAATCACGCCACCTTATAGCTCCCCATGTGACGCCACTTGCCATTGGACCACAAGCAAAATTCTGTCCTATTTTTCCTTAATCTGCTTAACAGGCCTAATACCTTAGACTAGAGTCCACTACAGCAAAAAAAAAATTTTTTTTTCCCTATGGTCTTTCCTATCTCTATGACTTCAAATAATCCTGATAATACCTCAAAATTAATATTCGAAGTGCTACTCATACATATCAACTTCAGTGCACAGAAATTTAGAGTTTCGAGAATTTTGGGGCATTACAACTCTACCCTTCTTAAAAAAAATTTCGGCCTCGAAATTTACCTGCTTGAAACAAGTGAGGGTATTGTCATCGCATTGCCTCCTCAGGTTCCCAAGTAGCCTCCTCGGCGGTATGGTTACGCCATAGCACTTTGACCAAAGGGACAGACTTTCTTCTTAGCACCTTAACATCTTGATCAATTATTTGAACTGGCTCCTCTTCAAAAGTTAGGTCTGGTCTAACCTCGATCTCCTTGGCTGACACGATGTGAGAAGGGTCTGAGCGATAACGTCTTAGCACTGATACATGAAATACATAGTGTATTTGGCTTAGTTTAGCAGGCAATTCCAGCTGATAGGCAACTGGCCCAATTCGCTTCAACACCCGGTATGGCCCGATGAATCTAGGGCTTAACTTGCCCTTCCGACCAAATCTTAACACCTTTTTCCAAGGAGAAACCTTGAGAAAAACCAAGTCCCCCACTGCATACTCAATCTCTCTTCGTTTGAGGTCAGCATACAACTTCTGCCTATTCGCCGCCTCCTTCAACCGATCCTGAATCAACTTTACCTTATCTTCGGTGTCTGCTACCAACTCCGGACCCAATACTCGCCGCTCACCCAACTCGGTCCAACAAGTCGGAGTACGACATCTTTTTCCATAGAGTGCTTCATATGGTGCCATTCCAATACTTGTCTGATAACTATTGTTATACGCAAATTCAACTAACGGCAAGTAATCCTCCCAACTTCCTCGAAACTCAATTACACACCCTCTCAGTATATCCTCTAATACTTGAATTACCCTCTTCGACTGACCATCCGTCTAAGGGTGAAATGCTGTACTAAAATCCAACCTCATACCCAATGCTTCATGCAACTTCTTCCAAAAGCTAGACGTAAAACGAGGGTCTCTATCAGATATAGTAGAAACCGGAACCCCATGCAACCTCACAATCTCCGCCACTTACAACCTTGCCAATTTCTATAATGAGTAGTCAGTGCAGACTGGTATAAAATGGGCAGACCTAGTTAACCAATCCACTATAACCCACACGAGTCCTTCATAGTAGGCGTCAAGGGTAGCCCACTAACAAAATCCATAGTAGCACGCTCCCATTTCCAAATTGGAATCTTAATTGGTTGGAGTAACCCTGATGGTAGTTGATGCTCTGCTTTCACTTGCTGACATACCAAACATTTGCCCACAAACTCCTTAACCTCGCGTTTCAAACTTGGCCACCAATAAAGCTCTCGCAAATCCCAATACATCTTGTTACCTCCGGGGTGCATGGCATAGGAACTACTATATGCTTCCCATAGTATAGACTTCTTTAGCTCTTCGTCTCTTGGCATACCAATTCTACTAAGGGAACACAACAACCCGTCACTATTTATCCCAAAATCCATCGTTTCCCCATTCTCAATTTGCTTGAATCGAGCACCTAGAGTTTCACCCAATGACTGCTTAACTTTAATCTGTTCAACCCACAGTGGCTTCACTTGCAACTCAGCTAACAAACTGCCGTCGTCATACAAACTTATCCGAGCAAACATTGCCCTCAAATCCAACATAGCCTTATGGCTTAGCGCATCAGCCACCACATTCGCATTGCCTGGGTGATATTTGATCGTACAATCGTAATCCTTTAACAGCTCAATCCATCGGCACTGCCTCAAGCTCAACTCCTTCTGAGTTAAAAGGTATTTCAGACTCTTGTGATCCGTATAGATGGTGCACTTCTTTCCATACAAATAGTGCCTCGAAATCTTAAGTACGAACACCACTACCGCCAATTCCAAATCGTGGGTTGGGTAATTTCTTTCATGAGTCTTAAGTTGGCGTGACGCATATGCAACCACCTCCCCTTCCTGCATCAAAACACAGCCCAAGCCCACGTGTAACGCATCACTATAAACCGTAAACTCCTTCCCGTGCTCTGGCTGAATCAGAACAGGGGCCTCCGTTAAAACCTTCTTAAGCTTCTCAAAGCTTTCTTGCTGTTTTTTCGTCCACACAAATGACACCCCCTTCCGTAGTAACTTGGTCAAAGGTGCAGCGATTAGGGAAAACCCTTCAACAAATTGCCTATAGTACCTTGCCAGACCTAGAAAACTCCAAATTTCTGACACCGTCTTAGGTCGTTCCCAATCCAACACCGCTTCCACTTTCTGAGGGTCAACTCTAATTCCCTCAGCGGAAACCACATGCCCTAAGAAAGTGACTTCCCTTAGCTAGATTTCGCACTTGCTAAACTTAGCATAAAGTTACTTCTCCCTTAGAATCTGCAACACAATCCTTAAGTGTGCATCATGATCATCCTCTGTTCTCGAGTATACTAAGATGTCATCTATGAACACTACTACGAACTGGTCTAGATACAGTTGAAAAACCCAGTTCATAAGATCCATAAAAGCAGCAGGTGCGTTCACTAGCCCAAAAGGCATTACCAAAAACTCGTAATGTTCATAACGAGTCTGAAAGCTGTCTTATACACATCTGCTTCCTTAACCTTTAGTTGATGGTACCTTGAATGCAAGTCAATCTTCGAAAAAACGAGGCTCCCCTAAGTTGATCAAAAAGGTCATCTATCCTAGGCAGAGGGTACTCGTAATAGTTAACTTGTTTAACTGCCCATAGTCGATGCACATCCTCATGGACCCATCCTTCTTCTTCACGAATAATGCCGCTGCTCCCTATGGAGACACACCTGGTCTAATAAATCCGCGATCCAATAACTCCTGAATCTGGGCCTTCAGCTCCACCAGCTCTTTCGGTGCCATCCTATAAGGTGCGATGGACACTGGAGCCGTACCAAGTAACAACTCTATTCCAAACTCCACCTCTTTATTGGGAGGTAACCTCGGCAATTCCTCCAGAAAAACATCAGGGAATTCTTTTACTGTTTTCAAATCCTTGACAGTAAAACTCTTAGATTCCAAATCACTGATATAAGCTAAGTAAGCTTCATAGCCCTTCCTCACCAACTTTTCTGCCCTTAAAGTTGAAATCACGTTCGACAAGAAATCACGTCGTTCCCCGATCACTACTACTTCATCACCTTCCATAGTTCTTAACACCATCCGCTTCGCAGCACAGTCTACAGTTGCTTGGTGCCTCGTCAACCAATCCATGCCTACGATGAGGTCGAACTCACCAAATGGTAATTCCATCAAGTTTGCTAAGAAAGTAACTCCTTGAACTACCAAATGGTACATTCCTAAACAACTTACTAACTTTCACCGACTGCCCTAAAGGACACAGCACAGTCATTTCATTCTCAGTGGTTTCAAACTCAACCCTTACAATTTCAATCCTATTACATGCAATGTACGAATGTGTCGACCCCACATCAACTAGCGCAATATAAGGTAGCTCACAAATAAGGAACGTACTAGTTATCACATCTGGTGCATCACCTTCCTCTCTGCGATGAGCAGCATAAACCAACGCTGGCTGTCTCGCCTATGCCTGACCTGCACCTCTGCTCAGTGCTCCACGTCCTCGTCCTGCGCCATTGCCACCTCTCGCTTGACCATGGCCCCTTGGTGGTTGTTGACCACCCCTCTGTGGCTGGAAATCACCTCTGCCCTCGGCTCGCACCTGATCCGGCCTTCTCGGGCACTCCCTAATCCTATGTTCTATAGATTCACAACCCAAACACGCTCTCATCCTCCTCCAACATTCGTCTGGATGCCTTTTTCCACACTCAGCACAAAGTGGTATTCCGTTATTAGCAGCAGCAACAGAGGCCCCAGCTCTAACCGGCCCATTCACTCTGGCCCTCCTCATAGGCCTCTGTCTAACCCCCATAGCTTCCACATTCCGTTTGTTCTTGCCCTTCTCCTTCTCTCGGTTGAGACGCTCTATGCGCTTTACTTCCTCCGCTATATTTTCTTTCTCCACCAAAACAGCAAATCCCACTCCTTCTGTGGAGCTATAAGTACCCTAAGGTTGTTTCTTAACCCATCCTCAAACCGTACACATCTTTCATATTCTGTTGCAACTATTCCTTTGGCATACCGACTAAGGCGTAAAAACTCAGCCTCGTACTCTGCTACCGACTTATCTCCCTGAGCCAGACTCAGAAACTCCTTCCTTCGGGCATCCACATATCCCGCTCCAATATACTTCCCCTAGAAATTCAACTTGAAGAACTCCTAGGTGATCTGCTCCGGTTGGTTGCCCTTCTTTACGGTCAACCACCACTGATAAGCTTCTTCCTTAAGTAGGGATATCGCCCCCTTCAACTTTTGTTCTGTTGTGCAATCCAGGTCGTCTATTATCCCTCACGTAGCTTCCAACTAGTACTCCGCCACATTCGGGGCACCCTAGCTATTCCTTTGAAAATCTTCGCCCCATTAGCTCAGAATCGCTCCGCGATCGACCCACAGCTTCCCGTACCATTATTGAGCCCAGCGACCCTTTCTAAGATCCTTAACATGACCTGTAATACTGCATCTTCTGTAGCGGCAGCCCGTTCATGTGGTCCCATTTCAGCTCCTGGTGAGGTCGGAGCCTCCCCTACTCCAACGTTGGGTATATGGCCCGACGCTGACGACCCAGCCCTAACACTTCCACGGCCTCTACCGTGGCCTCTTGTACCTCTTCTAGCGCTCATCGTTGCGTATTTCTAAATTAAAAGTTTTATGAAATTAGTTCGTAATTCCACTGTTTAAAGCGCATGTCTTATGCAAGTAACAATTTTTTAAAGTTATTTCGCAGTCGTGAATCCACTACAGGCTTAAGTTTCCTACGAGCTTTAGTCTCTAAAAACCTATTTTAAAGTAGCCCAATATCTAGATATAGTTCCGTAATTTAAACAAAGGTAAACATAGAAATCTTACTTGGCTCGACGTCGAGGGCTCGGTGAACCACACTTCAAGAATCCTGTAAAAACTTTTTAATCTACTTGTTTTAAAAACCCAAAATCTAAGGCCCATTTCACAGCCTGAGCTTTGCAACTGGGCTCTGATACCACTAAATGTCACACCCTACACCCGGCCCAGACGTTATGGCCGAGTCTAGGAATGTCACATCAACGACACAATTTCAAACAATTTTGCTAAGTTGAAATTTAAGGCCTAAAAGCCCAAAATCCTTGAATCTTGTTAAGTAGTGATAAAAGCCCATTTAATTATTTTAAGTATTTCGAAAACCATGTTTAAACATAAGAAATTACTCAGGTTTAATAATTAAGTAAACAGTTGAAACAACAAAATTCAAAATCCAAAGTCAAAATAGAGTACAAGGCCTTATTACATCCAATGAAAATAAAGCAATTAAAATCATGTCTTTTGAAACAAATAATAGAACTTCTAAATATCTTGTAGTGTGGTCATCTCCAAGTCCTCTCCCAGGTCAAGCCGTTTACTGAGGATCACCTGAAACATTTAATAAAAAGGGGTGTGAGTTTCAAAACTCAGTGTTTACGACCCTTGGCAAACAAATCAATATACAAATATTACATTGGGCCTAAGCCCTATCAAAATCAGTGGTCTTGGGTCTTAGCCCACAATGACCTCATACCACATCAGAGTCATATGAATGTAATGCACCCATCCCGAATCCAACCCTGCACACCATTTCCCTTCCAACCCTACACACTTGTGGGGATATAAATATCAACCCATCCATCCATACACACCAAAGGTAGCACCTGCAGTGGCACTACTCAAACGTTGCAGCAAAGCTGCTATAATGGGCTTAAAGCCACCGGTGGATCCACGATCGTCAAGCGACTATGCGATCCTCAAATCTTCCTCCGTATCATCAAAACCCACCCAAATGCAACATATATTTCATGAATGCAACATACACAATTTCACACGTTAAGCACTTAGGGGTGTTTTAGTCATTTCACTACCCAAAGGTATTTTCGTAATTCTACCCTACAGGGGTATTTAGGTAATTTTGCAAAATAGGGGTATTTTGGAAATTTTGTAAATTAGGGATATTTTGGTAATTCTACAAATTAAGGGTATTCGGTAATTTTACAAATCAGGGGTATTTTAGTAATTTTGCAAATCTAAGGATATTTTAGAAATTTTCAAACTAAGTGTATTTTGGTAATTTTCAAATCAAGGTATTTTAGTAATTTTACAAATCTAAGGATATTTCGGTAATTTCCAAATCAGGGGTATTTGGTCCCTCTCGGGTTTTAGTTATGAACTTTGGCCCATTAACAAGTCCTTGCGGATAAAGTGAATAGACACTATGCACCAGGTAGGATTCCAGAGAAGAGGAGGTGGGCCACTAGGACCGCTTAAGTACCAAGCTTTCCCTAGATCCAATCCTAGACATGCATATGTTCGTTTGCACACTCTAACACAGCGACTTGTCCACAGACATGTTTAATTATTAGGTTAAGTCTTATGCGATTTAAGAGTTTTTCAGAACTAGGCCTAAAGTCCATTAAACCCTAGCATACTTTTCTACGTCCTCATAAAGCCCAACAAGCGCAAATCACATCCATACGGCCCATTAGGCCCAAATCTCATCCATATGGCCTATTAGGCCCAAAATTATTCCAGATCATGTAACATGCATGATTAACTCAATTCGTATAACCAAACCAAACAATTTCATCAAATTTAGTCTCAGGGCCCACCGGGCTCATTTAGCCACTTTCGGCTTTCCGGCTTTCCGGCATTGCCGATATCGTGTGTGTGTAGTGTTTGTACACACCTGATTACTGCGACGTGCTATACTATCCTTAGCCTTGAACCTACAACCAATCACTGAATCAAGACATTTATCAAAAGTCGAAACCTTACCATAACCTTACCGTATGCCACCGGGTTCTAATAGCCCTTTCTTAGCTACTAATCAAGAGTATCCCCTAGATCTGCACTCACACATACACTATTGAAATCCGAGTGACTCATAATCCACACAAATCACCCCTATAGATCATACACACATTCGGCCATTTACTTAAACCACAACCGAGTTGAGTACACTTACCCTTGCTAACGATTCTACCACACTTGCGATCTCTGAACCTTATCATTGTTATCAAAAAGTTAACGATAGGACAGTTAGATAACCTTTCAGCTTTTAGCAAAACGTACAAGAGAGGTTAATCGAATACTTACCAACTCCCCTCTTGATCCTGCGGCCTAGATAGCTATTAACTAGATCCGGCTTTCAACACTTGACTGCGGGTAAGTAACAATCGGTTTGTGATGGAGGAACAACCACAACGATTCGGCACTGTTAGGAACTTCAGCAAGGGAAAGATGGTGGTAACTTGGTAATGAGGGAATTCGGCTATAGAAGAATAGAATGGGAGAGAAAAGAACAGTATTGAAAACCAAAAGAGCCCTACAAAATAATTCGGCACAAGAAAATGATGGTGATTCGGCACAAAAGAAACCGATTGAGTGAAGCAAGAAAAACTATTGGAACTCAAAGAACCTCCCAAAGACATTCGGCCCTCTCCTATATAGGCCACAAGCCGAATATGCCTCCCTCCAAAGTCCTATTCGGCACCAATTTTTCCCCCTCCTCATCTCCTAACTTTTCTCCTGATAACACCTTAGCCTTATCCGAATTTTCCTCCATTATCAGTTCCCCTTACCACTCAAACACTCCAACGCAAGAGTCCATATTCAACACAACTCTGGCCGTCCACCTATGCAAAATAAAACACTCCAAAAATACCACTCCTAATGCTCGAACCTTGGACGTCCTCAATGAGCAATCACGCCACCTTATAGCTCCCTAAGTGACACCACTTGCCATTGGACCACAAGCCCATTTGTGTCCTATTTTTCCTTAACCTGCTTAAGAGGCCTAATGCCTGAGACTAGGGTCCACTAAAGCAAGAATAATAAAATTTTCCCTATGGTCTTCCCTATCTCTAAGACTTCAAATAATCCCGATAATGCCTCAAAATTAATATTCTAAGTGCTACTCATACATACCAACTTCAGTGCACAAAAATTTAGAGTTTCAGGATTTTTGGGGCGTTACAAAAGGGTTCGATACTTTAATTACAAACTCTATAGACTCGACATGTAAACTCTTGTTAAATACTAAATTTATACATATATATACATGTAAACTCGAGCAAGTGCTCGTGCCTCAGTTCTTATAGCAGAATCTCTCGTAGCACCTTATTTACAACTCGTATTTCCAGTGTTTCGGGGTGGTCTCCCTCTAGTAGCCGTATTACTCACTTTCGCTAGTTGATCTCTTTTAGCTATAAACTTTTCTAGACAGTCCTGGAGATAATGATCAAGAGATCCACATCTAAAACAAGCTCCACTCACTATTTTGCATTCACCGTAATGTCACTTGTTGCAATGCTTACATTCAGGTACAACATTTTTAACACTACCCGCACTGGCAACATATGTCATTTAATGTTTAGAGCTGAAATTTCCTGTATCTCTTTCTCTTATCGAAATCCCTGTAGAAGTAGTAGATAGAGGAAGATATTCTTTAGATTTTTTTGATGCTGACTGATGTGATTTGCCCGCAAAACTTTTTCTTAAGTCTCTAGCCTCAAAATCGGCTTTTCTTTTCTCTTTGCTAAGCTCTTCAGCTTTGCAAGCTCTTCCAAATAGAACAACGAACTCTTTCAACTTAAGAATCCCCACTAATAGTCTGATTTCTTCATTTAACCCATCTTCGAACCTTTTACACATTATAGCCTTAGAAGAAACATATTCACGAGCATATTTGCTGAGTCGTACAAACTCTCTTTCGTATTCTGTTACTGACTTACGACCCTATTTCAATTCAAGAAATTCCTTTCTTTTTCTAATCAATGAACCTTTGGCTGATGTATTTCTTTCTGAATTCAACTTGAAAGAATTCCCCAGTAACTCTTTCTCGAGGACCTACAGATATCAAAGTATTCCACCATTGATACACGGTGTCTCCCAACAGTAATACAACACATTTTTTAACATTCTTCAATTGTGCAAGACAGTTCGTCAAATACCCAAATCGTGCTCTCAAGCCAAAACTCGGCTATCTCAGGATCATTGCTACTAGTAGCTCTAAAGTCTTCAGCCTCGTGTTGCCCTATCTTATCAATAGGTGGCTTATTCAATCGTAAAGCATCCATACCTTGAAGAACTACAAGGATCGATTGGGGAATAGGTGGGGGTGGAGGTTGTTGAGCAGCCGGGTTCGTACGATTGTATTTTGTGAACCATTCATTCATCATTTGAAAGAAGGCTTCTTTAGCCTCTCCTCCTTGGTTACCCGTTACGGGTCTAGAGTCAGATGGCGCTGTCCCTTGCATGGGAGCAGGCGCATTACTCTTGACCTCATCAGCTACGGCTCGATTAGGATCCATTTACTATATAAAAACACATTTAAAAACGTCAGTAGTCACCACACAATCACAATTTATATATATGGCATGTATAGCTAGACTCACATACGCACGTTAGTCCTAAACTCGACTAAAACGTAGCTCTGATACCAATAAATGTAACACCCCTCACCCGTATCCAATGCCGGAATAGGGTTGCGAAGAATTACCGGACTTCTAACACATATAACTATACTTTTGTCAATCATTTGGTCAATTTAAACAATCATTATACAATCTCAATCATTTTGTCCCTTATAATAGCCTTCGAGGCCTTAAACATGCTTTAGGAGCGATTCGGGACTAAATAGAAAACTTATAAAAGTTTTGGCAACTCAAAAAAATTTCAAACATACAGGGGTCACACGCCCGTGTGAACAGGTCGTGTGCCTCACATGACTACAGACATGCCCGTGTCTCAGGCCCTGTGGAAACAAGGCATACATACTGACTTGGGTTACACGACCGGCCACACGCCTATGTGTCTAGCCCGTGTGCCAGGTCGTGTACTAAGCTGGGCCAAACCTGTAGGGTATACTGACTTATTCAACACGGCCAAGTCACACGCCTGTGTGCTAGGCCGTGTGCCATTTAAGGGGTATAATGACTTGTGACACACTGCCAATCACACGCCCGTGTGTGAGGCCTTGTGGAGTATACTAACTTCAATTTAATTTCAACACCAAGGGACACACGACCGTGCAACATGACCGTGTGTCGCACACGGCTGAGGCACACGCCCGTGTATCTGCTCGTGCGGACAAAAATAGGCCATTTGTATAGCCATTTTGCCACCCTATTTTTACTTGCATATACAAGCATAAATTCCAACATTTCACAACTCAATTGGCAGCCAATCCATGACATTTTAAACACATGTTATACCATTTCAACATAGCATTCAAATACCTAAATAATATCATGCATTTTCCATTCATGTGACTAGTTCAAATCAAGTCATCAATTGTATATTTCAATTCCATCTACTACTTGCCAAAACATACCATATTTATAAACTCATATATAACCAAAACATTATACCAAATTAAGACAAATCACATGGCTTAAACTTATACCATAGCATGTACCAAAATTACTAGTTCAAGTAACCATAAATATTATCTTATAACTAGCCTATACATGCCATATTTACATATATCCACAAATTCAAAAGTACCAATCAACAATTGGATAGTGTGATGCATAACTCTGACTTTATCCGAATCGAGTGAGCTATCGAACCTCTATAATACATGAAAAAGAAATAGAGTAAGCTTTATAGCTTAGTAAGCCCGTATAATTTAGAAATAATCTTACCATTTGTTACAAAATCAAACCATTAAACAAAATAAATCAAATTCACTTACCAAATGCCTAAACACAAGCATTCATCAATGTGTTAGTCTCATAAATACATATATTCAACCTTTATCCCAATTTCATACTAAATTCATGTAACATATAAAACACATGTAATAATTCATTCACATTCATATAATCAACAATCCATAATATAAACATTAATTCATTCGATAATAGTAACTCATTCGTATAAATAGTACTTCATCCGTATAAATAGAATTTATGCTCGTTGAACCTATAAGAACTTCAAAGGATACTCAGGTGATATACATCAGTAATCTGTCAATTCATTATCATTTCGGCTCTTTTGAGCTATGATCAATAAGCTCCTCCTGAGCTGATGGACAGTAAGCTCTATTGAGCTGAAACGGTAAGCTCTAACGAGCTAAAAACAGTAAGCTCTTACGAGTTGATATATCGGTAAGCTCATACGAGCTATGGTGAGTCCTTAACAGATGCAAAAGCTCGACCAAAACGGTAACCCTAGTGACATGTCACTCGTATCCTACTAATTTATACGGTTCAAACGGGGCTCGGTAACCAACAATCTATATCAAATAGGCATTCATTTTCAAGTATATCAATTTCTCAATTATATACACACATTTTAAATAAATTCAAGTATTTAAAAGTTCAATTCTAATTATACGAACTTACCTCGAGTTGCTCGGATGGAAACAATCGACTATTCATCCACTTTTCCTTTTCCCCGATCTAAACCCGATCTCGGTTTATCTTGATCCATATATTATCAAAATCAACTTATTTAATCAACTATTTATGCAATTTAGTCCAAAACACACATTAGGGCTATTTTACACATTTGCCCCTAAACTTTCACATTTTTATAATTTTGTCATTTTCACATAAAATTGGAAAGTCATGCAATTTAGTACAATTACATGTTAGCCGAATTTCATAGTGACTCCTAGCAACCCATATCTTTCATTATTCACACTTTTACCCACATAATTTTACATTTTCTCAATTTAATCCCTTTTTGACATTTTTGTCAAAAATCACTTTACAAAACTAGTTTTACTAACAACAATTATTCAAAATCCATCATCAAGTATCAAATTACTCAAGCATTCAACAATGGCATCATGATAAATCTTTGAGAATTTTAAAATTTAAGATAGGGGCTAGCTAGAATACGAAGCAACAATATCAAAAACGTAGAAATCATTAAAAATTGAGTCAAAATACATACCTAATTGAAGAATTTATCATTGCCGAATGAAGAACCCTATTTTAGCTTCTTCTTCCTCTAATCTTCGGTTATAAGATGATAATGAGAAACTTTTAATTACCTTTGTTTTATTTATTTTATGATAAATTACTAAATTACAAGTATAACCTTAACATATAACCATTAAAAACACATAAAATGTTTCCATAAAAGTCCACTCATAAATCAAATGATTTAATTACCATTTGAGACCATCATATTTAAAAGCCAAGGCTAATTGACACCTTTAACTAATAGAACATGCATTTTATATTTTAACCGATTTAGTCATTTTTACCGAATTAAGCATTTAAACAGTAAAATTTCTTTATGAAACTTTCACACAATAATTCTATCATGCTGTAGACTTTAATAAAATAATAAAATAAATATTTTAGCATCGAATTTGTGGTCTCAAAACCACTGTTCTGATTTGACCAAAAAACGGGTTGTTACAGACACATATATGAATATACTTAGTGTTACAACCATCTTAGCCAATATAAGCCAACTTACATGGCCAAATAGCAAAACAAGCCTTTGACGATTACAAGCCATTACATTGGCTAAAATCATATGACGCATATAACAAAATGGCCAAGACCCTATTCATACCTTAAACTCAAAATACTTAAATTCATCAATACCCAAAATGATAGCTTGATAGTGATAGGATCTCCAGCGATCCCCAACTCGAGCTAGCTTGACGGCACTATAAAACATGGTAAAGGAAGGGGGTAAGCTACATAGCTTACTTAGTTCCTATGCAAATAATAAGCATCATAACCACAAATTTAACATACAATTAGCATGATGAAAATTATCATAAATGTTATTAAAATCTCATAGTCATAACTTACTCAATCAAAACCTTATCGAGGGTTCATCACATAACGAGCTCATTAACTATGTGTTTTACGTGTATACCTGTACCAATTCACAACATAACCATAGTCTCTCATAACTTTGACATTCTCGTTAAATTTTCCGTTGAACCACTTGGAATACTAAACGATACTCGGGAATCTTGTACACACAGTACCGTACCAATGCCATATCCCTGAGACGGTCTTACATGAAATCTCATATCGATGCCAATAGCCAAGATATGGTCTTACACGAAGTCTCATATCGATGCCATATCCCAGATATGGTCTTACACGTAATCTTAGTAACCCTAATGTCATGACATTTGTATCCTATCTATTCCTAAGGATCAACCGAAATTTCTTGCTTGTCGAAACTTTATCGAATACATCCAAAGGGTAAATCACAATTCATACAATATTAAAGCTTTTAAAATATAAATATAACAATGCATTATTTACATACAAACTTACCTCGGTACAAAAATAGTAGAAATGGGACATAATCGTCAAACACTTTGTTTTTACCCCAATCTAGGTCCGAACCTCATTTTTCTTGATCTGTAATCACATTTAACTTATTTAATCATTATACTACTCAAATCAGCCCAAAATCACATTATGAAAAAATTACATTTTTACCCCTAAAATTTAACATTTTTACATTTTAGTCCCTAGGCTCGATGAAATGTACTCAATTTCTTCAATACCCATGCCTAGCCAAACCTTATACATGCTTATAGCAGCCCACATTTTTCTTTTATTTGCATTTTAACACCCATTTTACAACGTTTTACAAATAGGTCCTTTTAGGCATTTTCATCAAAAATCACTTAGCAAAAGTCATTTATCATACACCAAACATACATTTTCCACAATTAGACATCAAAATACACAAATATCCATCATGAGTAAAATTTTAGACCTTGATTATTTCTTAAATTAGTGGTAAAAATAGATAGATCATGTTACAAGGATTTCAAAAACATAAAAATCATTAAAAATGGGGCTAGAAAGGACTTACAATCAAGCTTAGAAGCTTGAAAACCCGAAGATGAGCAAAAATTGACTCTTAATTTGGCTTTTTAATTCATTTAATTACCAAATTACTAAAATGCCCTTAATGAAAAACTTCAGAAACATACCTAACCATGTTCGTTTTTGTCCACCAACTTAACCAATGGTCTAATTACCATTTAAGGACCTCCAATTTAAAATTTCATAACAATTAGACCCCTTTAACCTATAGAACTCACATTTTACACTTATTACAATTTAGTCCTTTTGACTAAATTGAGTGTCCAAACGTCAAAAATTTTGAACGAAATTTTCACAAAATTATTCCATAAAACCATCAAAATATAATAAAATAATTTTTTCTGCGTCACATTTGTTGTCCCGAAACCAATGTCCCTACTAGACCCAAAACCGAGCTGTTACAGCCTCCTTGTAGACTGAATGCAACTCGTGTGAATGTATCTACTAACCCCACTAAAGGTGACTAGGTTTTGGCTATGATTGGGGCTTTTCAGCGAGCTGCCGGAGCCAATGTTGCACCTGTGAATTGTGGTTTGCCACTGAAGCATCTGCAAACTTTGGGTTGAAGGAATTTAGTGGTGGCTGTGGAGCTGGTCCCACGAAAGTTTAGTACTGGCTTGAGGGGGTTGAGAAAATCCTTGAGCAAATGGCCTGTTCTAATTCAGAGAAGTTGGGATGTGTTTTGTCTCTCCTCACTCGCAAAGCACATCATTGGTGGAACACTATAAAGCGTGGAGCAGCTACGAAGAGATTGACATGGGAATTCTTCTTGAGAACTTTCCAAATGAAGTTTATGGTGAGCAATATATGGAGGTTCACAAACGAGAGTTCATTAACCTAAAGCAAAGTGAACTGACAGTAGCTGAGTATGAGACTGAGTTTGTGCGACTAAGCCAATATGCTGAAGAGATGGTTTTGTAGAGAAGAATCGTTGTCAAAGGTTTTGATTTAGACTACATCATGATATTCAACTCTATCTGGTGACTCACAACAATATGAATTTTGATGAGCTAGTAAATAAAGCCAAAGGCATAGAAGACATTAAAGCTTCACAAACCAAAAATGAAGTATCTAGATGAGTGTTTAAGAGGGAGTTGAGAGGGAATTTATATGGAACTCGTAACGCCTTTATTTGTGCCAAGGGTCCTGGATATGTAACTGCTCAAGACATCATCTTACCACCTTCTGTGGAAATCGTTGTTAATACACAGCATGTAGCCAGCCTAACCGAACCGATTAATTTGTGTATTGGATTACAAATCGACTCACAAAACTCTGGCAAGGATGTCTAGTGTAACAGCCCGTTTTTAGTCAAATCAGAACAGTGGTTTTAGGACCACAAATCTAAAGTCTAAATTATTATTTTAATATTTACAGCATGATTACATGATTGTGTGAAAGTTTCGTTTAGAAATTTTGTCGTTTGGGTGCTTAATTTGATAAAAAGGACTAAATCGCATAAAGTGTAAAAGTGGAGTTCTATTAGCTAAAAGTATCTAATAGCTATAGAACCTTAAAGTAAGAGTCCTTAAGTGGTAATTAAACCATTAATTAGACAGTGGATGATAATGGCATGTCATAATTGAAATTTTGAATTAGTAATAAGGTTAAATAGGTAATTTAGTAAATAAGGTTAATAAATTAAATAAAACACAATTCCCATTCATTGTCATCTTCACCCTAGCCGAATTTAACAAAGAAGTAAGCCATTTTTAGGGCTTGAAGCATCCGGTCATCTCCTAGCTCAATTGTAAGTCCATTTTTTTCGGTTTTTAATGATTTCTATATTTTTGAGATCGCTGTAACTACGTCTAGCTAGCCCAGGGACTAATTTGCAAAACTGTTAAAGATTTTGAATGTTTCCATTGATGAATAAGCATGTATTTTGAAGTTTCTTGATAGATTATGAATGCTTGTTAATAGATATACAAGTATTGTTAAGTGATTTTTAAATGCAAATTATGGGCTAAATTGTGAAATATGTAAATTTAGTGGTTAGAATGTGTAATATATGAAAATTTTGGGCTGCTATAAGCATTATAAATATTCGGCTAGGCTTGGGTTGTGCTAAAATTGAATGAATTTTATTATACGAGACAAGGGACTAAATTGTAAAAAATGTGAAACATTAGGGGCAATTGTGTAAAAATGCCTTAAAGTGAATTTTGGACTAAATTGAATAGAGAGATGATTAGATAATTTAATTTTGATTACATATAGATCAAGAAAAGTGAAACTCGGATCTAGATCGAGGGAAAAATAAAGTTCTCAACTAATCGACAAGTTTAGCTGTTTTTACATCCGAGGTAAGTTCATATGTAATAAGCTTTGTTATAATTATGTTTTTAATGCTTTGATATTGCATAAATTGTGAATACGAGATTATAGACATATTCGATAATGATTCGACGATGATTCGGCACTGAAATTCCTGATTGAACCTTAGGAATAGATTTGGATACTAGTGACATGTCATTAGGGATGTGATTATGTGATCTGGGTGCTGGTCCTGTATGTCCTACCGGTGGCTGAGTATACCGGCATGTGTTGCGGTTACTTGGCAGCTTGTGTAAGCAGTACAGTGTAGCTACGTCTTAACGTACAGCTTGTGTGAGCAGGCCCATTGATAGCTCGAGAGTGAGCATATATGTGATATGTGATCGAGATAGCTTCGGCTATATATGTGTCACTTCATGTGCGAGTTACCCATGTATCTGATAGTATTTCGAATGGTTCAACGGGTAAATGAAAGACGTGGCTGAGTATGAGATTGATACGAGATAGTACATGTATATACATGAACCGTATAAGCTTTAAATTGAAGAAGTTGTGAAGTGCACATATAAACATATGATTAAACATAAGAATGGTTTGTTAGTTAAATGATCTAAATGTTGTTATATTCAATTGGTTGATATGAATATTTATAATTGAATTGAGTTTATTTCAAACGAGCTTACTAAGCTATATAGCTTACTTTGTTTAATTTTTCGTGCTTTATATTGAAATCAAGCTAGCTCGGATTCGGGGATCATTGGAGGCTACGTCACACTATCCTACTATCACTTGGTACTTTTGAACTTTGGTATTTTGGTATATGGCATGTACAGGTGAAACACCCCAAACCCGGCCCACAAGCCCCAACTGGATCTGGTATGCTTCTTGAGAAAAACTCGTTTTGTCGTTTTGGAAAACATGTGATTTTGTGGTAAGAGAATAGATTTGAAGTACAATCTTGTTGAAAACCGGGTTGTGATTTAAGTTTGTATCTTATAAAATCGTTAACTCTATGTTTTTAGAAAATTTATATATCAAAAGAAGAACCAAATTTAGAACTTATTATTAAGTTGAAAACCATAGGTATTTAGGTGTCAAAACAATTTAAGTCAGTTATCGAAAATATTTAATTATTTAGTTGAAGTTGAGCGTAGCAGAATAAAAATTTAAAACGTATAAACAAAACAGTTTATGGCGGCCTTATCACAAAAACATAACCCAAAATAAATCCCGAAATAATAAAAGAAAACATAGTAAGTTTAATTAAAAGAAAACCCATATACTGAGTTGAGCAATGGCCACCACGTAGTTCTCGCTGACCCGGTCCATCACACTAAATATCACCTGAAAAAGATATCCCACGAGGGGTGAGTCAACAGACTCAATGTGCAACAGTACATTAAAAACCCAATCGATCATAGCAATAAAGCCCATTTAAATCACATTTAGCCATAAGGTAATAATATAGCAAATCAGATAATCACATGCACATATAAAATGGAATGCAATCCCGAGCCCACCTAGATATCCATCCGCTACACACCACCCGTACCTGCCAATCACACCGTGGGGATTACTAAATCGACCCTCCATCCGCTACACACCATCGAAGGTAGTCGCTGCAGTCAACTGCACATCGCCCTTATAAATTGTGGCATGGCCACCAGATAATTGTGACAGAGTCACCGGATTCATAATATGTGACCGAAGTCACCGGATAATGTGGTAAAAACCACCGGAACACTTCCCCTTTATCAATATCACCCATATGCCCATGCAATAAACATATTATTTCGATATCATGCCATATACCCCCAAAATCATAACGGAATCATAAACATTTCATATTCATGCTTATTGCATTAATAACGAAGTATTAGGGGTTTAACATACCTGAATATCATGTACCACTGAATGGTACCCGCAATCATTATCAAACATATTTCTTAATAACACATGCAAATATTAGTACTATCGATTTATTGGAAGTTTAGTGTAGGGCTACACACCTGATAATAGTGATTACGATACTACTGATACCAACGCTCTCGCTAGCAAGAATTAACAATGAAATGCTTATCCCTATCGAACTACCCCTAAAAGATCATAGTCAAAATTGGTCAACCTTAATAGACAATATGGCCTTTTGGCCGAATATTAAGACCCCTTACCTTGATTGTCTAGATCCCGAAAATGTCACTTGTCCTTGGAGATGTCGAAATCCCTACATGATCTATGTTAGATTCGATTTCTAACATTAATGAACCAAAATACATGGCCTTTGGCCTAAGATTAAACTTGCTTTACCTTGAATATCCGAATCCCGAAAGGTTCCCTTCCAACCGTCGGCTACAACCAAATCCCAAAATCCTCCACTAACGCTGAGATCGATTGCACCCTTGCTTGAAACCACAGAGATATTTGGCTACATAGAAGAGTGATTGACTTTGGAGAAGAAATAGATGAAGAAATCGACTAGATGGTGATATGTTTCGGCTTGGAGTTTAATAAACAATCGGCTAAGGTTTTGAATGTGCTTTCGGTTTTTGGAGTTTGCAAACAAGAAAAGAGAGAATGAGGGCTACAAGTTTCGGCTTAATAATAGGTGAGCAATCGGATATGGAGAAATATGGGATGGAGAAGAAAGATGAAGAAGTGAATAATGGTATGTGATGCGATTTGGCTTGGTGATAATAGGGAGATTCTGCTTAACAAAAGAATAAAAAGAAAAAGAGTGTGAGGCTTTAGAGGTTTCGGCAATGGTGAAATAGGATGGATGAGAGGTTCGGCCTAAGCAAAATAAAGAGAAGGGAGAGATGATCAAAAGAGAGAGATGCACGAATGGTCACTTATTTGGTTTACGGTCCCAAAAGAAAAAGAACACAAAAGCTTTCGAGAAAACAACAAAAAGGAAATCGCACAAAAAATGCCCAACACTACCTTATGCACATTCGGCTTCTCTCCTCCATCTACATGACCAAAATGGTCACCAAAGACATCCCTTGGCCGGCCAACATTCATTCCCTTATCAAATCCCACCTTTTTCTCTTAATTTCCTCCTAATCTTCCTCCTAATCCCTTTCAAAATTCAACCAACCCCCTAGCCCCCTATGCCGTCTACATACATGGTCAAAAGGCTATAAAATAATTTCCAAAACATCATTCCTTACTTCAAGCCTTATGTCCCCCTAACTTACCATAAGCTTAGGATTTCATTCCTTAATTTAGCACTTGCCTTTTTCCTTAGTCTACTATCCGTAAAAGAAAATAGTCCAACCTTACCTTAATTAAAGTTTGACCAACACATGCCATACAAATGCAAAAATAAAAGTCACCTTAAGTCTATCCATGGGATTCGAACCTAAGCCCCCCTCACACTGCTTGTGGCGTCACTTTCCAAGGCCCTAAGTGGCGCCTCCCTTGCCATTTTGCCAACTGGTTACTTGTGTCTAAATCCTCCAACAAATTTTCTTAAGGCCTATCTTGTCCAGCTCCCTTTTAAGAATTAAAAATCTAATATTTTTTTTAAGGCATTCTCCTACATTCTAAAGTTCCTGAAACTCCTAAAGCACACTCAACCACACATAGGCATGCTACCACATACAATTAAGTTAAAATGCATAACCCCTATAACCCGGATATTACAGTTCTACCCCCTTAAAATAATTTCGACCTCGAAATTACCTGACTAGAATAAGTGAGGGTATTGCTATCGCATTGCTTCCTCAGGCTCCCACGAAGCTTCTTCCGATCCATGGTTACGCCATAACACTTTGACGAGAGGAATTGACTTCCTCCGTAACATCTTCACATCCCGTTCCAAAATCTGAATTGGCTCCTCTTCGTAGGACAAATCTGGTCTTAGCTCCACCTCCTCAACTGGCACTACATGAGATGGATCCGATCGGTAACGACGTATCATCAAAACATGAAACACATCGTGCATCTGCTTCAATTCCGAAGGCAACTCTAACTGATATGCCACTAGTCCAACCCGCTTCAAAACCCGATAAGGTCCTATAAACCTGGTACTTAACTTTTCTTTGCGACCAAATCTCATTACCTTCTTCCATGGTGACACTTTAAGAAATACTTGATCTCCCACAGCAAACTCTATCTCCTTCCGCTTAAGATCTGCGTACGACTTTTGCCTGTCAGATGCCTCCTTCAACCGTGCCCGAATTACCTTAACCTTTTCTTCGGATTCAGCCACCATCTCTGGACCCAAAACTTGACGTTCCCCCAATTCTGTCCAACACGTAGGAGTGCGACACTTCCGTCCATATAGCGCTTCATACGGTGCCATCCGAATACTTGCTTGGTAGCTGTCGTTGTATGCAAACTCTGCTAAAGGCAAAAACTCTTCCCAGCTTCCTCTGAAGTCTATCACACAACCCCTTAACATATCTTCTAACACTTGGATTACTCGCTCAGACTGGTCGTCTGACTGTGGATGAAATGCCGCACTGAAGTCTAACCTGGTGCCCAAAGCCTGATGCAATGCTTTCCAAAATGAGACGTAAACCTCAGATCCCTATCTGAAATAATCGACACCGGCACTCCATGCAACCTCACAATCTCTGCCACATACAACTTTGCCAACTTCTGCAAAGAGTAATCAACCCGCACTGGTATGAAATGTGCAGACTTTGTCAATCGATCCACTATCACCCATACCGAGTCTTTCTTAGTAGGCGTAAGGGGAAGCCCACTAACAAAATCCATGGTGATTCGCTCCCACTTCCACTGCGGAATCTTTATCGGCTGAAGCAATCCTGACGGAACTTGGTGTTCAACCTTAACTTGCTGACACGTTAAGCACTTCCCTACAAATTCTGTAACTTCCCGCTTAAGACCAGGCCACCAAAACTGATCCCGTAGATCCCTGTACAACTTACTACCTCTAGGATGCATCGCATAAGGGCTACTATGCGATTCCTGAAGAATTCTCCGCCTAAGTTCTTCATCCTTCGGCATACAGACCTTACCCTTGAAACACAACACTTCGTCACTATTAACACCATAATCTTCCAATTTCTCGTTCTGCACTTGTCGTAGTCTAGCACTTAAATCATCATCTACCAACTGTCTTTCTTTCACCTGACTCAACCATGTCGGCTTTACCTGTAACTCTGCTAACAAACTTCCGTCGTCATAAAGACTAAGATGTGCAAACATCGCCCTCAAATCCGACACAACTTTCTGACTTAAGGCATCTGCCACTACATTCGCCTTGCCCGGGTGATACTCTATAGAACAATCGTAGTCTTTCAACAACTCACCCACCTTCGCTGTCTCAGATTCAGCTCCTTCTGAGTCAGCAGATACTTCAGACTCTTGTGGTCCGTATAGATCACCGACTTTTCTCCATATAGATAATGCCTCCATACCTTAAGAGCAAAGACTACCGCTGCTAACTCTAAGTCATGCGTCGGATAGTTAACCTCGTGTGGCCTTAATTGCCGAGACGCATAAGCGACTACCTTCCCGTCTTGCATCAGAACACATCCTAATCCTGTGTGAGAAGCATCACAATATACCACAAAATCCTTCCCTGCCTCAGGCTGAATCAAAACCGGAGCTTCAGTCAAAACCTTCTTAAGCTTCTCAAAACTCTCTTGCTGCTTATCTGCCCGTACAAAAGGTACCTCTTTTCTCAACAACTTCGTCAAAGGTGCAGCTATTGATGAAAACCCCTCTACGAACCTTCTGTAGTAGCCTGCTAAACCCAAGAAACTGCGAACCTCAGCTACAGACTTAGGTGGTTTCCAATCCAACACTGCCTTAATCTTCTGAGGATCCACCCTTATCCCTTCCGCAGACACCACATGCCCTAAGAACGCAACTTCCTTCAGCCAAAATTCACACTTGCTGAATTTGGCATAGAGCTTCTTCTCCCTTAACACTTGCAACACTATCCGAAGGTGCTCAACATGTTCTATCTCAGACTTGGAATACACTAGAATGTCGTCTATAAACACAACGACGAACTGATCCAAGTAGGGTTAGAAAACCCGATTCATCATATCCATGAACGCAGCTGGGGCGTTCGTCAATTCGAACGGCATTACTAAGAACTCATAATGCTCGTATCTTGTTCGGAAAGCTGTCTTATGGATATCAGCTTCCTTCACCTTAAGCTGATGATATCCCGACCGTAGATCTATCTTTGAGAATACCGCAGCTCCCTTAAGCTGATCGAACAAGTCGTCTATCCTTGGCAAAGGGTACTTGTTCTTGATGGTCAGCTTATTCAACTATCGATAGTCTATGCACATACGCATAGTCCTGTCCTTCTTCTTCACGAACAAGACCGGTGCTCTCCATGGAGACATACTGGGTCGGATAAACCCACGATCAAGCAACTCCTGGATCTGAGCCTTAAGCTCAACCAACTCCTTCGGTGCCATTCTGTACGGAGCGATAGATACTGGCGCCGTACCAGGCAACAAGTCAATCCCAAATTCCACCTCACGATCCAGAGGCAACCCTGGAAGTTCTTTCGGAAAGACATCCACGAATTCTCTTACAGTCCTGACTCCTTCAACAGTTGCCTCCTTAGCCTCCAAGGCACTGACCAACATAAGAAAAGCCAAACAACCCTTCCTAACCATCTTTTCTGCCTTAAGGGCAGATACTACATTTGACAAGTAATTCCGTCTCTCGCCCATCACCACAACTTCATTGTCATCAGAGGTTCTCAATGACATGCGCTTAGCAGCACAGTCTACATTCGCACGATACTTCACTAACCAGTCCATGCCTAAGATTAGATCAAATTCCCCGAATGGCAACTCCATTAAGTCAGCCGGAAACTGCGTCCCTTGTACTTCTAAAGGCACTTCCTTAAAGAGCTTATCTACTACTACAGTCTGCCCTAAAGGACTAAGTACGGTCATCTTCCTAGGTATAGTCTCAGAGTTCACATGCAGAGTTCCAGATACTTCACTAGCGATGTATGAATGAGTTGACCCTATATCTATCAAAGCAATAAAGGGTATTCCAGAGATCAGAAACGTACCCGTGATAACATCAGGTGCATCACTATCTTCCCTCCGACGAATCGCATATACCAGACCTGGCTGTCTAGCCTCAGAGCTACCACTACCTCTGCCCGAAGTTTCGTGACCTCTACCAGAACCATTACCTCTGCCATTTGGACCATGACCCCTTGACAGCTGCTGTCCACCTCTGCCAGCCTGATTAAAACCCTGACCTGCTGGACGGTTCCTATCCGTATCCATCGGACAATCCTTAATCATATGGTCCTTGGACCCACACTTAAAACATCCCCCTGTCTTTTTCCAACATTCACCCGAGTACATCTTTCCACATTGAGCACAAGTACGGTACTGTCCTCTCGTAGCAACCTGCTGACCTCGCGGCCCATCAACTCTAGGTCTCTTTTGAAAATTCCCGGATGACCCTGAAGTCCCATAGTTCCTCTTATTCCTATTCTGACCTCTGTCCCGGTTCTGTCTTTCAGTCCGCTTAACTTCTTCAACTATCCGTGCCTATCCACTAAGACTGCAAAGTCCCTCTCTCGATGCGGAGCAATCAACACTCGCAGCTCATCTCGCAACCCATCCTCAAATCTGACACACTGCTCGTAATCAGTAGCTACAATCCCTCTAGCATACCGACTTAACCGCAGAAACTCCGCTTCATACTCAGCTACCGACTTATTTCCTTGTACTAAATTCAGAAACGCCTTTCTCTGAGAGTCATGTAGCTAGCTCCAATGTATTTCCCTTCAAACTTAACCTTAAAATACCCCCAATCCACTCGATCCGCGGATACTCTCCTTAACAGTGAGCCACCACTGGTAGGCCTCATCTCGAAGCAGCGAAACAGCACCTTTCAGCTTTTCCTCAGCAGTGCAGTCCAAATCGTCCATGATCCTCTCGACTGCCTCTAACCAGTACTCCGCTACATTCGGAGCTACCCCAGATACTCCCCTAAAAACCTCGGCTCTGTTTGATCTAAGTCTCTCAGCTACTAACTTCCGAGCCCCATTTCCCATACTAGCTCCCGCTACTCGCTCTAGAACTCGCAGCATAGCCTGTGATACTGCGTCATCTCCTCCAGTTTGCTCTTGAAATTCTGCCCCAACAGTCGGTGGCGGTGCCTCATTTTCGGAACCCTGACCAGACCTAACTGGTTCCGACACAGCCATTCTGCCTCTACCGCGTCCACGACGACCACGTCCCCTAGACTCATGTCTACTTCGCGTCTTATCTATTTTTACGAAAATTTTATGCATTAGAGTCTTTTCACTTTCTTGTTTAAAGAAAATTTTATCCAACAGAGTTTTAATCAGTGGTTTTTTTTCGTAGAAGTACACATATACCTAGGGTCCATGTCTCTAAAGTATAGTTTCCTTAGGCTTATCAACTAAAGTATCATACATTAACATACTCACATCAATTTATCAACAAAAGAACTTACTGGCAGACCTAGGCCGAGAACTCGGGTGCCATGCTTCCATAAAAAACCAGTTTAACCAAAAATTTTTCAAAACTCATTTGGGCTCAATTTTGAAAACGTTGTGGGCTTCAAAACCCAAGGCCAAGTGTTTAAAACTGGGCTCTGATACCAAGTTGAAACACCCCAAACCCGGCCCACAAGCCCCAACCGGATCTGGTATGCTTCTTGAGAAAAACTCGTTTTGTCGTTTTGGAAAACATGTGATTTTGTGGTAAGAGAATAGATTTGAAGTACAATCTTGTTGAAAACAGGGCTGTGATTTAAGTTTGTATCTTATAAAATCGTTAACTCTATGTTTTTAGAAAATTTATATATCAAAAGAAGAACCAAATTTAGAACTTATTATTAAGTTGAAAACCATAGGTATTTAGGTGTCAAAACAATTTAAGTCGGTTATCGAAAATATTTAATTATTTAGTTGAAGTTGAGCGTAGCAGAATAAAAATTTAAAACGTATAAACAAAACAATTTATGGCAGCCTTATCACAAAAACATAACCCAAAATAAATCCCGAAATTATAAAAGAAAACATAGTAAGTTTAATTAAAAGAAAACCCATATACTGAGTTGAGCAATGGCCACTACGTAGTTCTCGCTGACCCGGTCCATCACGCTAAGTATCACCTGAAAAAGATATCCCACGAGGGGTGAGTCAACAGACTCAATGTGCAACAGTACACTAAAAACCCAATCGATCATAGCAATAAAGCCCATATAAATCACATTTAGCCATAAGCCCATAATATAGCAAATCAGATAATCACATGCACATATAAAATGGAACGCAATCCCGAGCCCACCTAGATATCCATCCGCTACACTCCACCCGTACCTGCCAATCACATCGTGGGGATTACTAAATCGACCCTCCATCCGCTACACACCATTGAAGGTAGTCGCTGCAGTCAACTGCACATCGCCCTTATAAATTGTGGCATGGCCACTAGATAATTGTGACAGAGTCACCGGATTCATAATATGTGATCGAAGTCACCGGATTCATAATATGTGACCGAAGTCACCGGATTCATAATATGTGACCGAAGTCACCGGATTCATAATATGTGACCGAAGTCACCGGATAATGTGGTAAAAACCACCGGAACACTTCCCCTTTATCAATATCACCCATATGCCCATGCAATAAACATATTATTTTGATATCATGCCATATACCCCCAAAATCATAACGGAATCATACACATTTCATATTCATGCTTATAGCATTAATAACGAAGTATTAGGGGTTTAACGTGCCTGAATATCATGTACCACTGAATGGTACCCGCAATTATTATCAAACATATTTCTTAATAACACATGCAAATATTAATACTATCGATTTATTGGAAGTTTAGTGTAGGGCTACACACCTGATAATAGTGATTATGATACTACCGGTACCAACGCTCTCGCTAGCAAGAATTAACAATGAAATTCTTATCCCTATCGAACTGCCCCTAAAAGATCATAGTCAAAATCGGTCAACCTTAATAGACAATATAGCCTTTGGCCGAATATTAAGACCCCTTACCTTGATTGTCTAGATCCCGAAAATGTCACTTGTCCTTGGAGATGTCGAAATCCCTACATGATCTATGTTAGATTCGATTTCTAACATTAATGAACCAAAATACATGGCCTTTGGCCTAAGATTACACTTGCTTTACCTTGAATATCCGAATCCCGAAAGGTTCCCTTCCAACCGTCGGCTACAACCAAATCCCGAAATCCTCCACTAACGCTGAGATCGATTGCACCCTTGCTTGAAACCACAGAGATATTCGGCTACAAAGAAGAGTGATTGACTTTGGAGAAGAAAGAGATGAAGAAATCGGCTAGATGGTGATATGTTTCGGCTTGGAGTTTAATAAACAATCGGCTAAGGTTTTGAATGTGCTTTCGGTTTTTTGGAGTTTGCAAACAAGAAAAGAGAGAATGAGGGCTACAAGTTTCGGCTTAATAATAGGTGAGCAATCGGATATGGAGAAATATGGGATGGAGAAGAAAGATGAAGAAGTGAATAATGGTATGTGATGCGATTTGGCTTGGTGATAATAGGGAGATTCTGCTTAACAAAAGAATAAAAAGAAAAAGAGTGTGAGGATTTAGAGGTTTCGGCAATGGTGAAATAGGATGGATGAGAGGTTCGGCCTAAGCAAAATAAAGAGAATGGAGAGATGATCAAAAGAGAGAGATGCACGAATGGTCACTTATTTGGTTTACGGTCCCAAAAGAAAAAGAACACAAAAGCTTTCGAGAAAGCAACAAAAAGGAAATCGCACAAAAAATGCCCAACACTACCGTATGCACATTCGGCTTCTCTCCTCCATCTACATGACCGAAATGGTCACCAAAGACATCCCTTGGCCGGCCAACATTCATTCCCTTATCAAATCCCACCTTTTTCTCTTAATTTCCTCCTAATCTTCCTCCTAATCCCTTTCAAAATTCAACCAACCCCCTAGCCCCCTATGCCGTCTACATACATGGTCAAAAGGCCATAAAATAATTTCCAAAACATCATTCCTTACTTCAAGCCTTATGTCCCCCTAACTTACCATAAGCTTAGGATTTCATTCCTTAAGTTAGCACTTACCTTTTTCCTTAGTCTACTATCCATAAAAGAAAATAGTCCAACCTTACCTTAATTAAAGTTTGACCAACACATGCCATACAAATGCAAAAATAAAAGTCACCTTAATTCTATCCATGGGATTCGAACCTAAGCCTCCTCACACTTCTTGTGGCGTCAGTTTCCAAGGCCCTAAGTGGCGCCTCCCTTGCCATTTTGCCAACTGGTCACTTGTGTCTAAATCCTCCAACAAATTTTCTTAAGGCCTATCTTGTCTAGCTCCCTTTTAAGAATTAAAAATCTAATATTTTTTTTAAGGCATTCTCCTACATTCTAAAGTTCCTGAAACTCCCAAAGCACACTCAATCCACACATAGGCATGCTACCACATACAATTAAGTTAAAATGCATAACCCCTATAACCCGGATATTACAACAGGGACTTTAGTCATTTTGATATATTTGGTAATGTGTTGTGCCACTTAAGTTGGCTTGTAAATGCTTATGTTGTGGTTTGCATATATAGCCATGAGTGATGGCTCATTTTAGGCTATTTTGGTATGTTTGAATCATGCATATATATATGTGTGTCTATGTCTTGTGGAATGTGTTGAATGATGGTTGTGTGATGCTTAATGGTAATAAGCATAATGAGTATCAAATGGTTGATTTGTGGATATTGATTTGCTTATAAATTTTAGGTTAAATGATGCATATTTGGAAGTGTACATTTAATTGAATTGTATATGTAATGTTGGTCTAAATGGTATGGTATATTTTGTGTCTTGTGTGTATTAAGAAATGTGGTATAGATTTTGCATGAATTAAGCTTGAATTGGTTGGTTAAAATGTAATGTTATCCTATGTTTTGGTGTCTATTGGTTGATGTAGGTGTGCACAAATTTAGGTGGCAAAATGGCTTGGTAAATAGCCTATTTTTGTCCACACGGGTAGAGACACGGGTGTGTGTCTCAGTAGTGTGTGACACACGATTATGTTACACGGTCGTGTGTCCCCTAGTGTTGAAATTGAAGTTAAGTCAGTATGCTCCACATGGTCTCACACACGGGCGTGTGACTTGGCCGTGTGGCATAAGTCAGTATACCCTATAGGTTTGGCATGGCCTGGCGCACGAGTGTGTATGGAAAATTTTAGGGCACACAGGCTAGCCACACGGGTATGTGTGTTGGCCGTGTGACCCAAGTCAGAGAGTTACACGAGGTCAGACATGGGCTAGGACACAACCATGTGCTCCAATTTCGAATGTTCACACGGCCTGTGACATGGGCGTGTCTGTTGGCCGTGTGAGACACACAGTCGGGCCACACAAGCGTGTGTCCCTTGTTTTTTTGAAAATTTCTTAATTGTTCAAAAAGTTTCTAAAGTTATCTGTTTAGTCCCGAACCACTCCTAACGCATGTTTAGGGCCTCGTAGGCTCGTATTAGGGACAAAATGATTGATGGTGAATGAATGGTATATAAATTGAGAAATTGTATGTAAATTATATGTTTAAAAGTGTTATAAGTCTGGTAATGCTCCATAACCCTATTCCGGTGTTAAATACGGGTGAGGGGTGTTACATCAAGTGAGCTTCCAAGGTAGATTGTTCACATCAGAAGAAGGGCACCCAGGATAAAAAAGAGGGTTTGCATGAGTCTGCGAACCGAATATACTATGAGCACCATGAAAGAAATCATCTTAGTGAGTGTTGTAAGAAGACTGGAGGGTGTTTCAAGTGTGGTTCGAAGGATCATTTTGTTAGGATTATCCAAAATGACAAGAGGGTTTATGAACTCAAGTTGCGACCCCTAGCCAAGTGCAAGCTGGTGCTTGTTGTTGAGGAAGAGGTAGAGGTGACGAGACAAGGCCAGTTGGTTAGAAAGCTCTGGCCCACACTATTACGACTCAAGACGAAGAGCCAATAGGCTTCATACGAGTTTACGCTATGAAGGAGCCATATAAGCAAGGTGTGACCGATGTTATCACAGGTACATTCACTGTGTGCACTATTTCTTTATTTTCCCTTAATGACTCTGGTTCAACACACTCATATGTCTTGAGTGAATTAGATATTGAGTTGGGAATAGCATTAGAAACCATAGAAAAGGGTGTGATTGTCACTAGTTCATTTGGGGACAATATGTTAGTCAATAGAGTGTATCGTCGATGTCTACTGGAGGTACAAGGTCAGGTTTTCTCTACAAACTTAATGGAGTTACCATTCTATGGGCTCGATGTGATTTTGGGAATGAACTATCTGATTGAGCATAAAGCTAAGATTGATTTTGAGTTTAAGAAGTCACTTTGCAAAGTAATTAAGGTAAATAAGTGGTAGTGGTAGGAGAGAAAATTCGTACAATGACCAATATAATCTCAACATTGAAAGCAGATAAAATGTTGGGTAAGGGCTGCAAAGCCTACCTCGCATTCGTGATGGGTTCATGGGATGCGATGAAAGGGGTTCGCGAGATGCAAACTACACAAGATTTCCTAGATGTATTCCCTAACGAGCTACCTTGTAATGCCTCGAATTTTGGGCCCAAAAGTATTGGGCCTTGTGTATGGATCGGTAAGAAGGTTGTACATAAGTATTTAATTGTGCAAGAAAATGACACAATTAAATGTCTACTTTAGTGGTTAAGGGTCCTGAGAAGTGTTGGAGAAGTCCTGGGTTCAAACCTGAGCTTTAGCAAAAATTTTAGTTTTTAAGTGAATAAAACCCTTGGTGCTTGATAGTAGGCCTTTTAGATATGTGTAGTTAAAATATGACACAAGGAGCTGGTTGGTAAGGTGGTTGGTGGCGTGGTTTAAGTTACAAGGGAGCTTGGATTCGAGTCTCATGTTATGCAAGAGAGTATTTATTTTACTTCCTTGCTGCATGAGAGGTGGAGCTTGACTGAAACACTGCGAATTGGAATTTGAAATGGCCATGGAGGAAGTTAAGGAGAGATTCGAGGAGATAATCTAGGTTGTTAGGAGAGAGTATCATGGAATTTTGAAATATGGGGTTGGAGGAAATTGTGAAGGAAATCAAGGAATTCAAAATTGGGAGTGGTGTAACCGAATGGGGAAACTTGTGTATGAGAAATTCGGCTAGGAGGGGGAGTTTATGAGCATTATCGGTTTTGGTGGTGTTCTTTTGGTTTTATTTCGTTTTTGGGTTTTTTGGCAACATAGTGTCGGCTCCTGTCAACTCTGTTCCCTACTATGCCGAATTTCTCCTTTTGTTTTTCTTGCTCTCTATTTCTGACTTGTTTTTAGTCTCTCTTCTTTGGCCGAATATACTCTTCATTCCCTTCCTCGATTTTTTTTGGTTATAGTTGTCTTTCTCTCCATCTGACATTGGTGACTGAATACACTTTACCTTTTCCCTCCTCTATTCTTTTTAAATCATTCTTGCTATCACCCATTCTTTTTAGTACCCAAGCCGTTTTACTGCATCCCTTACTCCTTCAATTCTGTCTTCAATTCAACGACTAATCTCTGGCAACTGGTCGATCTTTCTATCGCAACTTTCTTTTCTTTGGTCGTTGATTTTGGGTAGCTGAATCTTCCATCTTTGGTGTGTGCGTTTCTTTTCGTGCCTTGGTTTAGGGCATACTCTTCTAGGCCGATTCTTCCTCCTCTTAATATTAACTCTGCGATTCAGTAAGTATGTGTTTATTAAGGATCAAGTATTGTCTCATATGTACGTTAATGAGAGGTTTGATTAGTATGCAGATAATCATTGAGGGGTCTGTAATCCTCTTTCATCAGCGATCTAAGTAGGTTAAATCCATGCTCATTCAAGCAAGACGATAGTAAGTAATCTTTTGAATAGGTTTCGGTTAGTGTCTCTTTCAACTCGTGTGTTAAGTATTTAACCGAAGCTTCTGTTGTAATAGGTTAGAGTGCACGTGGGCTAGTTTACTCGTTATCACGAACAGGTGTGTAACCGTACCCTGCAAACGATAATAGGCGTAAAAGCCGGTAAAGTGTGTACACACACACTAATTAGACTATGGAAAGGCAAAAGCCGAAAAGCCGAAAGGTTGGGCGTTGAGCGTACGAACGCTCGTATAGTAAACCAAGCCCACGAAACGTGGGCGTATGACGGAAAAGGCCGCCATAAGCAATTTCATGGGCTTAGGCCATAATGGGCTTTGGGCCCATCTATGCTGTCTGTATTGTTATGGTCGCTCGAGTCGCTCAAGGCGACTGTGGCCTTACTGATGGGCCTAAGTGTACTTAGGCCCAAACTGGTAAAATGACTGTAATGCCCCTGTAGGGTAAAATGACCGTAATGTCCCCGTAGGGTGAAATGACCGTAATGCCCCTGTAGGGTGAAATGATCGTAATGCCCCCGTAGGGTGAAATGACCGTAATGCCCTTGTAGGGAAAAATGACCGTAATGCCCCCGTAGGGTGAAATGACCGTAATGCCCCTGTAGGGTAAAATGACTGTAATGCCCCCGTAGGGTGAAATGACCGTAATGCCCCTGTAGGGTAAAATGACTGTAATGCCCCTGTAGGGTAAAATGACCGTAATACCCCTGTAGGGTAAAATGACTATTTTGCCCCTCGAGGGTAAATGACTGATTTGCCTGTGTTTTGTATGACTACTTTGATTGTGATTTGTATGACTGATTCTGAGCATGGCATCTGTATACATGACATACTGCATGGGGTTGGGATTCTGATATGGAGGAAGTACTGTACTGGTGGCTCTGCCACATTCACTGTTACTGGTGGCGTTGCCACATATACTGTTACTGGCAGCTCTGTTGTGTTATTATTACTGGCAGCTATGCTGCGATATTGGTGTGCTGGCTGGGTGGGTTGATTTTATCCCCACATAGTGTGTTGTTGGTACGGGTGGTGTGTTGGCTGGATTGGGGTGGGTTGCATATTTGCAGTGTACTGATACTGTATTGGGCATAGGCCCACACTGTTACTGCAATGGGCTAAGGCCTATACTGCACTGTTACTGAATAGGGCTCAAGTACAGACTGTTACTGACTGACTGATAAGGGATTACACACTGAGTTTTCGTAAACTCACCATTTTTTTAAACTATACAGGTAATCCCCAGCATTAGGCGGATCGGTGCTGCGAGGGATTCGGAGATGGCCACACGATCGTTGATGTTCTGCTTTAGACTTATTTATTTAAATTTCTTATTGGGCTATTGGTTCTGTAATAAGGCCTCTTAAACCTAAGTTATGTTATTTTGGCTTTATTTATTTGATACTTAACTGATAGTGATAGAACGCTAATTTTCAAAAAGATTAAATGTTTTTAAAACATCGTGTTTTCGCAACATGTTTGGATATTGCTTCCGCAACAAACAATGTTTTTTTTTAAAGTAAAGACGTTTTAAATGGTTAGTAAATGGTTAAGATGATTTGAGCTTTAAAAAAGAGATTTGAACTCAGAAACGAATTTCTACCAACAAGTCCAATTTTCGAAAGACACATCAACGGGACACGCTAGATTCAGCCATAACATCTAGGCCGGGTTTTGGGTGTTACATACCCGGACTACCTCCAAACCGCAAGGTGGAGTTTGCCATTGAGTTGTACCCTGGTAGTTCGCTAGTGTCTATCACAATGTATCACATGGCACCCAAGGAACTCAAGGAGTTAAAGATTCAACTTTAGAAGTTGTTGGACAAAGGTTTCATTCATACCACCTTGGGGTTCGCTAGTACTGTTTGTGAAGAAGGATGGAAGCATGAGGATGTGTACCAATTGCAAAAAATTGATAAACTGGCTGTTAAAAACAAATACCAGTTACCATGAATCAGTGACTTGTTCGATCAACTGCAAGGTGCAACTGTATTTTCAAAGGTTGACTTGCGGTTTGGATATTACCAACTCAAGGTGAAGAAATCTTATGTGTTGAATGTAACACCCCTAACCTGTATCTGTCACCGGAACAGGGTTACGGAGCATTACCGGAACATTCAGAAATATTGACAGATAATTCATGCAAGTTACTATTTAAATTCCAAAATCATTCATAACATCCCTTACATAGAACCTTGAGGCCCAATACGAGCATTAGAATCGAGTCAGGACTTAATCGGAACTTCTAAGAATTTTTGCGAAATTTCAAAAATTTTCCAAGGTGCAAGGCTCATACACCCGTGTGGTCCAGAGGACACGCCCGTGTGACCTTGGGACATGCCCGTGCTGTAGTCCGTGTTCGACCCCTTGTAACTCTCTGAATTGTGCACATGGCCAAGACACACGCCCCTGTTCTAGACCGTGTAGCACACACGACTGAGACACACGCCCATGTTTCTACCCGTGTGCTCAATTCTGAGCATTCTGTTTCTCAAAACTAAGGTGCAGGGGACACGCGGCATAACTACACGTCCGTGTGTCTGCCCGTGTGGACAAAACAAAGCCATTTCCAGCTTCATTTCTCACCCAAAACCATACCAAAATCTTGCACCAAACTTACATCCAAATACCAACCATTCCAAGCATTGAATTCAAGCAATTTGTAACATCTAGCATGATATATTGTTACATGTATTCATGCTTTTAATCTTATCTTTTATAAGCATACTCATTTAACCTTTCTCAATCAATCAATATTAAACACGTATGTTATCTCCATAAGATAAACTTAAACACATATATATATACATGTACCAAAACATAATCATCACTAGCCATTCCAATGGCTAGATTACAATAATCATTTACATTTACATGCCAATATGGCCAGTATAACCTATACATGCCATTATAACCATAATTTCTTTACCATATTCACTGAAATAGGCCGATGGATAGTGTGAGTGATCTCCGCCAAGCTTCCAATCCAACGAGCTTCCGATTTACTCTAAAACAGGGAAATAAAACTAAGTAAGCATACAACGCTTAGTAAGTTCGTATAACATGGTACTTAACTTACCATTCATTCTATTTTGAGGTAACTATGTAAGGCATATTCAATCAATTTTTCCTCAAGCCCTACAGATATCCTCATTGCCCTTGTTAGTCATATATTCCATAATAACACAACAAACATATATGGGCTCAACAACAATCAAGTTTCCATGCACATATGCTTTCTATAACATGTATTCATTTAACATGTATAAATCATCTCTTTATATTACAAGTATAATTTCATAATAGTTCATCTCAAGTTCAGATCATTTCATATCAGAACTTTACCCATATTACTATGAATATCAAGGTCACGATTAGTACACTCAAGGTGTACAAGTCTATAATCAAGGATGTACATACTCATCAAATAAATTCCATGTACAATATCATCATTTCATATTTCCATAAATCAATTATCACGTATCGTCATTATCACGTATTTCAGGCCGATATGTGTAATAACGCATTTCTTATTCATATCTTCTCATGTCAAGAACTTTTACCCATTGAATTTATCTGAAATATCGATGGATACACAGGTAGTTCATTCGTGGTGTACCAATCAGGATCCTTCAATTCATATTCAATGATACCCATAGGGTACTATTTCAGAGAGTACACTCTCGAGCCTCATATATATAAACAACATGATTACCAGTCCAGGCTAAATCCTGTCTACAATATATACTCAGTAGAGCTTAGTCAGGATTACTAGTGCAGGCTAAATCCTTTTTATGACATATGCTCTAAAGTGCTTGATCTGGATTACCCTTCTGGGCTAAATTCTTTCATAAATAAGGTCAATAAGATTACTCGTCAGTGACAAATGCAGGACCTCATTCATTTCGGGGAATCACATATCTATCGATTTTCATTTATTCAAATGGGATTTAACATTTTCCAAGCATTATCAGGCATGTGATTAGTTCATACATCGATAACATTCATATAATTCAAATGATCACATTCCACATTCATTCCAAACACAAAAGTAACCTTTTTACCATTTATTTGGTATTTCTCAGATATGTTTACGGGACTTAACTTTTGTTAAGTATTCTCGATCATGTAACAAAGTTCATATTCATAGCATTCAATAATTCACACATATACACATTCAATACAATCATATAAATATACATAAATTAGTTACACGAACTTACCTCGATAATTGTTTGTGTACATAAAATCTACTAATATGACATTTTCCTCTTTTCCTCGTTCTAACTCCGAATTTGGTCTATCCAGATCTATATGAGTAAATTTAACATCAATTTATTACATTTCATATTCAAGTGGACTAAATTTTCATCCTAGGCAAAATTACCATTTTGGCCCTAACTTTTCCATAAATTCCCATTCCGTCCCTAGGCTCGAAAAATGAAATTTGTGCAATTGACTCCCTATTCCAAGCCTAACCAAAATTCCATCATAAAATTTACAACACATGTTTTCTATAAATTTCAAAATTTTTCATCAATTTTCACAACTTTACATTTTAGTCCCTAAATCATTTTTTCATAAAAAATCACTTTGTAAAAGTTGTTTATCTATAAAAAAACCTTTCATTTTCTACCACAAATTTCTAATTTGTAGATGTAACACCCCTTACCAGTATTCTGCATCAAAATCGGGCCTGAGCTATTACTGGAGTAAAACCACTTGATCGCCACTTAGGCTCAACGTGACCACTCTATTTATTCACCACTACAACCTCATTCTCGACTTACGAGGCCTCACTCATACACACAAGGGCTCTCGAGACTAAATCGGAAACTCTTAAGATATTAAATTTTTTTTCATCCAAATAGGGACTACACGCCCGTGCAAGATGTCACACGCCCATGTGTAGACACACACATCCATGTCCACAAACCTTGCATGAAAACTCAAGCAATCTGCCAAAGCCCCACGACTAGGGAACACGCCCGTGCTCTCCACCCGTGGTGAACACTGACTACTTCACACGGCCTAGAGTCTAGGCACACACCCGTGTGGCTAGCCCGTGGCCTACACTACCTGAATCTGCTGGGGACACACGACCAAGTCACACGCCTATGGGCTGGCCGTGGGTCACACATGGCCTAGACACATGCACGTGTGTCTATCCACATGGACAAGAGCAAAGCTATTTGCTAAGCTCTTCTCACCCTTCTAGCATACACATCATATACTCATTCAACACATCAATAATCAACTCATATTGAAACATAATCTTACATGGATGACTACATCTTTTCATATAATATTGTAGCCATCAACCATGGCATAATACAAAATAGATTATCCATCTAAAGGCCAACACATCTTAGCCATTTACAACAAAATTCACTAACATGTCTAGCCTCTATACATGACATATACAAAACATTAAGTCTAATATACCAGAGAGTGCTGATAGTGTGGGCGATCTTCCAATTGATCCACGTATCTTGATCCAACTCTTTTACTCTATAAGACAAGAGAAAAGAAAGGGAGTAAGCTTTAAGCTTAGTAAGTTTACACATAAACAATTTAAGCATCATAGCATAAGCTAAACAACAATTAGCATTATACTAACATAAGTAATTCACAACTATGCTTACTCTTTCTATCCCTTACCACATTTCCAACACATCATGAGTCAAATACTCACATTCCTTGACATGCACCCCTACATTCAATATCACATTTACTCGAAAAATACAACACATCGCCATTTCTCAATAATACATCCACGCAGCTAATTTACTCACTAGCACATCCACATAGCTAATTTCTCGGTGGTTTCGCACTTAGCCCACCACAATCAATTTATAGGGTAGTATCGCGCTTAGGCTACCAACAAAGATAATCATAGTGGTTTCGCACATAGCCCACTAGACAATATACTTAACAATAGCATCACACACAGCCCAGCTCATCGTTGTTAAGTATTAGGGTGGTATCGCACTTAGCACACCATTAAGTGTAACAGTCTGGTTTACACCCTGGTCGGAACAGTGGTTTCGGGACCACAAATCTTAGTCCGTATAATATTTTAATATTATTTTCTGTGCCGTTGGTATGTGATTAAGCATGTGATAAAGTTTCGTAAGTAAATTGTTTGTCTGTGTGTTTAATTTGACAAAAGGATGAAATTGCATTAAATGTGAAAGTTGCTTGCTATTTGTTAAAGTACCAATGTGTTGTGGCTTTATAAATGTGAGGACTTATGTAAAAATTAAGCCAATTTTATGGTTAATGGATAGCATGGAGTGATGAAATGCTTATATTACAAGTTTTATATGTTATTTTTTTATAAGTTAAAGTTATATTATTATTGTATAAGTTATATTTATATTATAATAAAAGAAACATGATAGTGGATTTCATTCATCCATATACCACCGAAAAATAAGAAAAAGAAAAGAAAGAAAATTTAGCCAAGGTATTCAGTCATTTGAAGGCTTTATTTAATGTATGATTTTGAGTCGGTTTTCGATAATTTTTACATTTTTGCAATCGTTGCTTTGAGAGCTACAAAACCCATGTATTAATTTTGTGAATTGATGATGTTTGTGTGATATGCCATTGATGATATGTCAAGATTTTTAATGGTTTTTGGTGTTAAATGAAAGATATGAGCTAGATGAACAGACTTTGTTCTTGAATTTTTGATGAATTTAGCTAAATAGGGTTAAATTGAGAAAATGGTAACTTAAGGGACTAAATAGCAAATTTTATGGAAAATATGGACTTGTATAAGATGTTTATGCATTCGGCTAAGCATGTGTATGTGTGAATTTTGTGAATTTGATGTTTTGAGAAAAATGGACTAAATTGATAAAGTGTGCAAATATGAGGGTTAATTTTGAAAATAGCCCTAAAAGCGTGTTCATGGATTGAATTGTATGAATTAGTGAATAAAAGGGTTAATTCTGAATATGTTTAGATCAAGAACCGAGGAAAATGGACTTAATCGCGGGAAAGCAAAAGTAATTGAGTAGCCGTTTCCATTTCGATAAATCAAATCCGAGGTAAGTCATTATGCAAATAAACGTACTTGTATGAAATTATATTGTTCATATGACTAATGTTGATGGTGGATACTTATGAGAGGTAATGCATATGAATTCCGAGATAAGTTCGAAATAGTGATTAAGTCCGAGAAGTCCTGTACGAACCTAGGAATAGATAAGATTAGCTATGTCATTACATAGGTATCTATTTTGTTTTATAATGTAAGACTATGCCTGGGACGTTGGCGTTGATTTGAGATTTCGTGTAAGACCTCGTCTGGGTCGTAGGCATTGATATGAGCTTTATGTGTAAGACCACGTCTGGGACGTTGGCATCGATATGAGCTTTACGTGTAAGACCATGTCTGGGACATCGGCATCATATTGATTTGTATAAGACCATGTCTGGGACAGTGGCATCGATATCTGAGTGCATGTAAGACCTTGTTTGGGACGTTGGCATTGTACGACTATTCAGAGCTTTTTGAGTATCCTACTAGATTCCTATTGGTTCAACGGGCGAGTCTGTGTTACGAATTGCAAATCTAAGCTATGAACAATTATGTGATTGTGAATTCGTTTCAGGTATGCTGATTACACACTAATTGTGCATACAAGGTAAGCTTCTACATGATCTTACTATGATGTTATGTATATGGAATTGATGATATGATATGTAAAGTTTTGGCTAAATGAGCTATGTGCTTATATGATTCTTGAATTGTGAAAGTGGCAAATGTGGTCAATAGCATATGAATCAAAGCATATATGTGATAGTTTGTTAAGTGTTTGATATGTGCCAAAGTATTTATTTGCGACTATGCCTTCCATGCCAAGTTTGTTTGTATATTGACCTACTAAGATTTTTGAAAGCTTACTCTGTGTGTGTTTTCTCTGTTTTATAGGTCGTCAAAGCTACTGAAGGCTCGAGACCGTCAAGGATCATCATCACACTACTAAACTCTTTTTGGTACACTTTGAAAATGTATATAGCTAGATATGGCATGTATAGGCTAGTATTGGTATAAGTTGTTATATGAACTTAGCCATGTGATTTGGTTAGTTATAAGTAGAGAAATTATTTTGAATGAATGTGATATGTGATGCAAGTTTTGGCATGGTTAGTTGATACATGAAATGGTTAAGTTTTGAGTAAGCAAATGAATGAATTATGCTTGTGATGATATGAGTATTAGTCTTTGAAATTGTCATGGTTATTGGTATTGAATGCATGGTTTGAACGGTTACATTTGGTATGTCTTTGGTGGTCATATGTGTATGAAAAGTGATGGTAAATGTTGTTTGTATGTAAGACCCAATAGGGTGGCATTTTGGCCTTGTAAATGGCCTATAATGTCACACGGCCATGGCACACGGGCGTGCCTAGCAACCGTGGCATAAGTCAGAATATAGTTTAAGAGTACACGGCCAAGGCACACGGACGTGCCTGGTAGCCATGTGGTAATTGGCAGAATCGACCACGGCCTGAGGGCATGGGCATGTGGCCAGAGCACACGGACGTGTGGCCAGAGCACACGGGCGTGCTTAGTGGCCGTCGAAGGTAAGTCAGTTTCGACCACGGGGAGGACACACGAGGGTGTCTAGCAGCCGTGGAGAGTACACGGTCTCCTCCCACGGGCGTGTATCCACTGTATTTTTGAAAAGTTTTAAATTTTCCATGAAATTCTGTATGTGTTTCGGTTTCGTCTCGACCCAAATTATAAGCATACTTTTGGTCTCGAGAACTCATTTAAGGGACATTATGATCGATGAATGATCTGTATGAAATGTTATGAATGTTTCCGATCTGTCTGGTAACGCCTTTAACCCTAGTCCAGTGACGGATACAGGTTAGGGGTGTTACATTTGGTTGGTATCTGAGCTACAATTTAGTCGATTCTCGGACTAGCGTAGCATGTCAAAGTCTAGCTATACATGCCATATATCTGAATTGTGATAGTGTGATGAATCTTGACGTATAAAATGTGATTTTCGTATAGTAATGGATCCCGAAAGAGCTGACAACGTAGAAAGTAATGCGCCTACTCCTACGCAAGGGACAACGCCCTCTGATTCGAGACCGGCTACGAGCGGTAAAGAAGGAGAAGCTAAACAAGCTTTCTTCCAGATGATGAGTGAGTGGTTCACTCAATTTGTAAAGAATAACCCAACTGTTTCGCAACCCTCGCCCCCGGTTAATCCCCTCAGACATCCGATATACCTTCGACTGCAAATCAGAATTCGTGGAATAAGCCTCCAGTTGACAAGATTCGTAAGTATGGGGCCGAAGAATTCCGGGCTACTAATGATAATGATGCTGAAAAGGCCGAGTTTTGGTTAGAGAATACGATTTGGGTATTTGATGAGATGTCTTTGACTCCAGAAGAATGTATGAAGTGTGTTGTATCTTTGCTTCGAGATGCAACTTATCAATGGTGGAAAACCTTAATTTCTGTTGCTCTGAGAGAACGAATTACATGGGATTTCTTTCAGATCGAGTTCCAGAAGAAGTATATCAATGAGAGATTCGTTGATCAGAAAAGGAAGGAATTTCTGGAATTGAAACAAGGTCGTATGACTGTTTTGGAATATGAACGAGAATTTGTGAGACTGAGTCAGTATGCTCGAGAATGCGTATCAGCTGAAGCTATAATGTGCAAAAGATTCGAAGATGTCCTTAATGAAGATATTCGTTTGGTAGTTGGGATTTTAGAAATAAAAGAGTTCGTTGTACTCGTTGGTCGAGCTTGCAAAGATGAGAGAGCCGGGAAGGATAAAAGAAAAGCTGAGTTTGAAGCTCGTGATGTGAGAAAGAGATTTTAGAGTAAATCATTTCAGTCTGCTCCGAAAAAATTCAGAGATGATCAAAGCCGTTCCAGAGATAATGTGGGACATTTGAATAGAAATCGAGCTAGATCGCAAATGAGTTCCAAAACTCCAGCAACTTCAGTGGCCAGTGTTGGTAATGTTCGATTCGAGAGACCTGAATGTAAACATTGTGGAAAAAGGCATCCGGGAAGCTGTAGATTAAACGACAGAGCTTGCTTCAGATGTGGATCACTTGATCATTTTATTCGTGATTGCCCTGAGTCTGTTAAGCCAGAAACTGTTCAGAATTCGAAATCTGATAATGCACCTGTGAGGGGTATATCATTGAAGAATATAAGAAATGTTAGTGGTAGTCAGAGAATTACTAGAGACAATGTTGTCAGATCTGAAACTAGAGCGCCAGCCAGAGCGTATGCTAACAGAGCTCGAGAGGAAGCTTCATCACCAGATGTTATAACGGGTACTTTTACTCTTTATGATACTTCTGTGATTGCATTGATAGACCCTGGTTCTAAGCATTCATATATATGCATGAATTTAGTATTCAGTAAGACTTTACCTGTAGACTCTACCGAGTTTGCTATAAAAGTATCGAACCCCTTAGGTAAAAGTGTCCTTGTTGACAATGTATGCAAGAACTATCCGTTAATGTTTCGAGATATCTGTTTCCCTGCTGATCTAATGCTTTTGACATTTGATGAGTTCGATATTATTCTGGGTATGGATTGGTTATTTATGCATGATGCTGTTGTAAACTGCAAAAGAAAAACTATTGATTTGAGATGTCCGAATGATGAGATTGTACGGGTTGAGTTTGATGATTTGAATGGATTACCTGTTGTGATATCTGTTTTGAAAGCTCAAAGTTATGTGAAAAGGGGTTACGAGGCATATTTTGCTTATGTGATTGATTCAAAAGTATCCGAGAAGAAAGTTGAATAAGTGCCTATTGTTTGTGAGTTTTCTGATGTATTCCCTGAATAATTACCGGGTTTGCCTCTGATATGAGAAGTAGAGTTTGGTATTGATTTGTTGCCTGGTACTACACCTATTTTGATAGCTCCGTATAGAATGGCACCAACAGAATTGAAAGAGTTAAAGTCACAGTTGCAAGAGTTGACTGATAAAGGGTTTGCTAGACCGAGTTTCTCGCCTTGGGGTGCTCCTGTTTTGTTTGTGAAAAAGAAAGATGGCATGATGAGAATGTGCATTGATTATCGTCAGTTAAATAAGGTGACCATAAAGAATAAATACCCATTGCACAGAATTGATGATTTATTTGATCAATTAAAAGGAGTTAATGTATTCTCTAAGATTGACCTGAGATCGGGATATTACCAGTTGAGTGTTAAAGATTCAGACATTCTGAAAGCTGCTTTCAGAACGAGGTATGGGCATTACGAATTTTTTAGTTATGCCATTTGGATTAACCAATGCTCCTACTATTTTTATGGATTTGATGAACAGAATTTTCAGACAGTACCTAGATCGATTTGTTGTGGTATTCATAGATGACATCCTGATTTATTCACGTGATGAAAATGATCATGTTGAACATTTGAGAATTGTATTGCAAACTCTGAGAGAAAAGCAATTGTATGCGAAATTCAGCAAATGTGAATTCTGGTTACACGATGTTAGTTTTCTAGGACATATTGTGTCAGCATTTGGAATTCGTGTTGATCCGAGCAAGATTTCTGCTATTCTGAGTTGGAAACCTTCGAGAAATGTATCTAAAGTCTACAGTTTTCTTGGTTTAGCTGGTTATTGCCGCAGATTTGTAAAAGGCTTTTCGATAATAGCTACTCCGTTGACTAGATTACTTCAGAAAGATGTTAGATTTGAGTGGTCGAATAAATGCCAGAAAAGTTTCGATCAGTTGAAAACTCTGTTAACAGAAGCTCCAGTGTTAGTACAGCCAGAATCGGGTAAAGAATTTGTTATATATAATGATGCTTCATTAAACGGCCTGGGATGTGTTTTGATGCATGAAGGCAAAGTTGTAGCTCATGCCTCGAGACAATTGAAGCCTCATGAAAAGAACTATCCGACGCACGACCTTGAGTTAGCTGCGATTGTGTTTGCACTAAAGATTTGGCGCCATTATCTGTACGGTGAGAAATGTCATGTGCTTTCAGATCATAAAGTTTGAAATATCTGATGACTCAGAAAGATTTGAACCTGCGTCAAAGAAGGTGGTTAGAACTGTTAAAAGATTACGAGCTAGTGATAGATTATCATCCGGGTAAAGCAAATGTTGTTGCACATGCTCTGAGTCGAAAATCATTGTTTGCACTACATGCTCAGAATGCCTAGTTAGATTTGACTGATGATGGTTCTGTGATAGCTAAAATAAAAGCAAAACCATTGTTCTTACAATAGATATGTGATGCTCAGAAATCTAATAATGAATTACTAGCGAAACGAGCACAATGTAAAGTTAGTTCCGAATCTGAATTTCAAATTGTTGATGATTGTTTGAGATTCCAGGATCGTATCTGTGTTCCGAGAAATCCAGAGTTGACTCAGTTGATTTTACGTGAAGTTCATAATAGTAGTCTATCTGTTCATCCGGGAAGTACTAAAATGTATCATGATTTGAAACGACGCTACTGGTGGTTTGGTATGAAACGGGACATTTCTGACTTTGTTTCAAAATGTTTAGTCTCTCAACAAGTGAAATCTGAACATCAAGTTTTGTCTGGTTTGCTACAACCGATTCTGATTCCTGAGTGGAAATGGGATAGAGTGGCAATGGACTTTGTTTCCGGCTTGCCCCTGACTCTGAGAAAGAAAAATGTGATATGGGTCATAGTTGACCGATTAACTAAATTTGCCCATTTTATTCCTGTAAGATCTGATTATCCACTTGACAGATTAGCTGAGCTTTATATTTCTGAGATTGTGAGATTGCACGAGGTGCCAGTATCCATTGTGTCAGATAGAGATCCGAGATTCACATCACGATTTTGGAAGAAATTGCAAGAAGATTTAGGCAAGAAATTATACTTCAGTACAGCTTTTCATCCGCAAACAGATGGTCAGTCTAAACGAATTATTCAAATTCTTGAAGACATGTTAAGATGCTGTATACTTGAGTTTAATGGTTCATGGGAACAGTATCTGCCATTGATCGAATTTGCGTATAATAATAGTTTTCAGACGAGCATCAAAATGGCACCATATGAAGCTTTGTACGGACGTAAATGTCGTACACCTTTGTATTGGACCGAGCTCAGTGAAATTAAGCTACATGGGGTTGATCTGATAAAAGATTCAGAACAGAAGGTGAAACTGATCCGAGATTATTTGAAAGCAGCATCTGATCGTCAGAAGTCTTATGCAGACTTGAAATGAAAAGATATAGAATTTGAGATTGGCAACAAAGTATTTTTGAAAGTGTCTCTGTGGAAGAAAGTGCTTCGATTCGGACGTAAAGGCAAATTAAGTCCGAAGTTCATCGGATCGTATGAGATCATTGAATGTGTCGGGCCTGTTGCATATAGATTAAAGTTGCCCTCTGAGCTAGAAAATATACATAACGTATTTCATGTTTCGATGCTCCGTAGATATCGATCCGATCTGTCACATGTAATTGCCCCGTCTGAAATTGAAATCCGATCTGATATGACATATGAAGAGATCTTAGCCCGTGAAGTGAAAGAGTTAAGAAACAAGAAAATTCCGTTAGTAAAAGTACTGTGGAATTGACATGGAATAGAAGAGGCTACCTGGGAGCCTGAAGGTTTAGTGAGACGGCAATATCCGAATCTGTTTAACGGTAAGATTTTCGGGGAAGAAAATCCCTAAAGGGGGAGAACTGTAACAGTCTGGTTTACACCCTAGTCGGAACAGTGGTTTCGGGACTACAAATCCGAGTCTGTATAATATTTTAATATTAGTTTCTGTGTCGTTGGTATGTGATTATGCATGTGGTAAAATTTCGTAAGTTAATTGTTTGTCTGTGTGTTTAATTTGATAAAAGGATGAAATTGCATTAAATGTGAAAGTTGCTTGCTATTAGTTAAAGTACCAATGTGTTGTGGCTTTATAAATGTGAGGACTTATGTGGCAATTAAGCCAATTTTATGGTTAGTGGACGGCATGGAGTGAAGAAATGCTTATATTACAAGTTTTATATGTTATTTTTTTATAAGTTAAAGTTATATTATTATTTTATAAGTTATATTGTTATTATAATAAAAGAAACATGATAATGGATTTCATTCATCTATATACCACCGAAAAATAAGAAAAAGAAAAGAAAGAAAATTTAGCCAAGGTATTCGGTCATTTGAAGGCTTTATTTAATGTATGATTTTGAGTCGGTTTTCGATAATTTTTACGTTTTATGCAATCGTTGCTTTGCGAGCTACAAAACCGATGTATTAATTTTGTGAATTGATGATGTTTGTGTGATGCCATTGATGATATGTCAAGCTTTTTGATGGTTTTTGGTGTTAAATGAAAGATATGAGCTAGATGAACATACTTTGTTCTTGAATTTTTCATGAATTTAGCTAAATAGGTGAGATAATGGCAACTTGAGGGACTAAATAGCAAATTTGATGGAAAATATGGACTTGTATGAGATGTTTATGCATTCGGCTCAGCATGTGTATGTGTGAGTTTTGTGAATTTGATGTTTTAAGAATAATGGACTAAATTGATAAAGTGTGCAAATATGAGGGTTAATTTGCAAATAGCCTTAAAAGTGTGTCCATGGATTGAATTGTATGAATTAGTGAATAAAAGGGTTAATTCTGAATATGTTTAGATCAAGAACCGAGGAAAATGGACTTAATCGCGGGAAAGCAAAAGTAATTGAGTAGCCGTCTCCATTTCGATAAATCAAATCCGAGGTAAGTCATTATGCAAATAAACGTACTTGTATGAAATTATATTGTTCATATGACTAATGTTGATGGTGGATACTTATGAGAGGTAATGCATATGAATTCCGAGATAAGTTCGAAATAGTGATTAAGTCCGAGAAGTCCCGTACGAACCTAGGAATAGATAAGATTAGCTATCTCATGACATAGGTATCTATTCTGTTTTATCATGTAAGACCACGTCTGGGACATTGGCATTGATTTGAGATTTCGTGTAAGACCTTGTCTGGGACGTAGGCACCAATATGAGCTTTACATGTAAGACCACGTTTGGGACGTTGGCATCGATATGAGCTTTACGTGTAAGACCATGCCTGGGACATCGGCATCATATTGATTCGTGTAAGACCCTATCTGGCACAGTGGCATCGATATCTGAGTGCATGTAAGACCTCGTCTGGGACGTTGGCATTGTACGACTATTCAGAGCTTTTTGAGTATCCTACTAGATTCCTATTGGTTCAACGGGTGAGTCTGTGTTACGAATTGCAAATCTGAGCTATGAACAATTATGTGATTGTGAATTCGTTTCAGGTACGCTGATTATACACTAATTGTGTATACAAGGTAAGCATCTACATGATCTTACTATGATGTTATGTGTATGGAATTGATGATATGATATGTAAAGTTTTGGATAAATGAGCTATGTGCTTATATGATTCTTGAATTGTGAAAGTGGCAAATGTGGTCAATAGCATATGAATCAAAGCATATATGTGATAGGTTGCTAAGTGTTTGATATGTGCCAAAGTATTTATTTGCGACTATGCCTTCCATGCCATGTTTGTTTGTATATTGACTTACTAAGCTTTTGGAAAGCTTACTCTGTGTGTGTTTTCTCTATTTTATAGGTCGTCAAAGCTACTGAAGGCTCGGGACCGTCAAGGATCGTCATCACACTACTAAACTCTTTTTGGTACACTTTGAAAATGTATATAGCTAGATATGGCATGTATAGGCTAGTATTGGTATAAGTTGTTATATGAACTTAGCCATGTGATTTGGTTAGTTATAAGTAGAGAAATTATTTTGAATGAATGTGATATGTGATGCAAGTTTTGGCATGGTTAGTTGATACATGAAATGGTTAAGTTTTGAGTAAGCAAATGAATGAATTATGCTTGTGATGATATGAGTATTAGTCTTTGAAATTGTCATGGTTGGAATTGGTATTGAATGCATGGTTTGAACGGTTACATTTGGTATGTCTTTGGTGGTCATAAATGGATGAAAAGTGATGGTAAATGTTGCTTGTAGGTAAGACCCAAGAGGGTGACATTTTGGCCTTGTAAATGGCCTATAATGTCACACGGCCATGGCACACGGGCGTGCCTAGCAACTGTGGCATAAGTCAGACTATAGTTTAAGAGCACATGGCCAAGGCACACAGACATGCCTGGTAGCCGTGTGGTAATTGGCAGAATCGACCACTGCCTGAGGGCATAGGCGTGTGGCATGAGCACACGGACGTGTGGCCAGAGTACACGGGCGTCCTTCGTGGCCGTGGAAGGTAAGTCAGTTTCGACCATGAGGAGGACACATGGGGGTGTCTAGCAGCCGTGGAGAGTACACGGTCTCCTCCCACAGGCGTGTATCCCCTGTATTTTTGAAAAGTTTTAAATTTTCCATGAAATTCTGTATGTGTTTTGGTTTAGTCCCGACCAGAATTGTAAGCATGCTTTTGGTCTCGAGAACTCATTTAAGGGACATTATGATTGATGAATGATCTGTATGAAATGTTATGAATGTTTTCGATCTGTCTGGTAACGCCTTTAACCCTATTCCGGCGACGGGTACGGGTGAGGGGTGTTACATTAAGTATTATCACTACACATTCACATATCTACTTACTCATTCATTCATTTGCAATATCTACCACATTCATTCTACTTAAACCATATAGGTTCTCAATCATTCTTAATCATGCTACACTCTAACTAGCATTATGATTGTGTAAGAATAAATGCATTATTTAAGCATAAACTTACCTCAGTTCTCAAAAATTATAGAATTGTGCAATTTAGTCCACCACCTTTCTCTTGCCTCGGTCTCGATCTAGGCTTTGTCTTTCTTGATCTATAATGATAAACCAATCCGTTCAATACACACATTGACTAAATTGACCATTATTTCATACTTTAGCAAAATTACCAATTTGTCCCTAATCTTTCTCATATTTACACTTTTTCCCCAAGGCTCGAAGTGATTTTCATTCAACTTTCTAACATTTCATGCTTAGCCGAATCATTTACTCAACTAAAGCAATCATCAATTCTCACTAAAACACATATGTATGACCAAACTCAAGACTTTTACAAACTAGTCCTTACATGCATTTTTCATGGAAATCACTTAGCAAAAGATGTTTCTACTACATCAAGCTTTCATATTCCTTCCATAAAACATCAAAAAACATGCATGTCATACAGGGGTACATTTTTGAACATCCATCCTAGCTCAACATATAGCTAAAAATAGCTTACTCATGCTACTAGGACTTCAAAAATACAAAGAATATCAAAAACGGGGCTTAGATGCACTTACTAGCAAGCTTGAAAAATTAAAGAGCCCTAAAAATGGCTTCTTGAAAATTTCGGCAGCCTTGGAGAAGAAGATGAATGAAATTCTATCATCTTTTCCCATTTTAATCATTTAATTGACAAATGACTAAAATGCCCTTTTTAACAAACTTTCTATTTTAACACATCCATGCCCAATTTTGTCCAAAAATTAGAAATTTGGGAAAATTGCTCTTTAAGAACCTCAAATTGATAATTCAAAGCTATTTTATACAAATAGCTTCTAGAATCTCACATTTTTCAACTTTTGCAATTTAGTCCTTTTGGACAATTCAACCGCAATTTAACAAAATTGCTTCATGAAACTTTCACACTAACATGCAAACATAGCAATAACCATCAAAACTCATACTTGAGCCTCGGATTTGTGGTCTCACACCACTATTCTTACTAGACCTTAATTTGGGATGTTACATAGCATATACATCCATGACTCATTTTCCATACTTTGATAACTTCTCAAATTAATCCCCCAAATAGATAGATTAAGCTATCCCAATTTCAAATATATCAAAATTACTAAAAACAGGACAAGGAAACTTACCTAATTTGGCCTTGAAAGTTTCTTCTCTCTCTCCTAGGGTTTCCATGTATATTTGGGGAAGAAGATGATAAAATAAGATGATATTTCTTTTTATCATCTTTTAATTAATTAAAATATTTCACTTTTCAATTTAGTCCTTGCCCTTTTTCTAAATTTCCATGGATAAGTCACCATAATATCTACATACTTTTCTTTAATGGTCTAATTACCATATAAGGACCTTAAGTTTTGAATTCCATAGCTATTTAATCCTTATAGCTACTAGAATTCAACTTTTGCATTTTATGCAATTTAGTCTTTCTCGTAATTAAGCCCATAATCGGTAAAATTTTCTTATCAAAATTTTCACATGACATGTCTATCATATTACGAACCGTAAAATAAAATAAAAATAAATTTTATTTTCGGCTCAAATTTGTGGTCCCGAAACTACTATTTCGATTTCACCGAAATTGAGCTGTTAAATTGAAGATAGCTTTCATGACGAGATATGGGTACTATGAGTTTTTTGTGATACCCTTTGCATTGACAAATGGACCTGCTACTTTCGTGGCCCTAATGAATTGAGTATTTCATAAATAATTGGATCATTGTGTGATAGAGAAGCACCTTGGTAAAGCAAATGTTGTAGCAGATGCGTTGAGCAAAAAGTCAGTGAGAGAGTTGCGAGCTATGTTTGCAGAGCTAAGTGTGACGAGTGATGGGGGATTGCTCGCAGAACTTCAAATGAGACCAACATTATCACAACAAATTAGAGCTAAGCAAGTACACGATGAAGAGTTGGCGAAGAGGGTTTTCTAAGTGGAACAGGGAGTGCGAGGTGATTTTGCACTCAACAATGAAAGAGTACTCTATTTTTGTGGAAGGTTATGCGTGCCTAGTGCGGTAAAATATACTTAAAGAAGCACACAAGTCCATTTATGATGCACCCAGGTAGTAAAAAGATGTACCTTGACCTTCGTGAACTGTATTGCTGGCCTAGTTTAAAACGAGTTGTTATAGAGTATGTGGCTAAGTGTTTAGCTTGTTAGAAAATCAAAGCTGAGCATAAATTTCCTTCAGGTATGATACAACCACTTAAGATTCTAGAGTGGAAGTGGGAAAAAATCACCATGCATTTCGTGACTAGTTTACTAGTGACTGCGAACAGGAAAGATGCAATTTGGGTAATTATGGATTGCCTCATTAAAAGTGCACACGTTTTAGATGTATGCACTGATGATTCTTTGCAAAGGCTTGCTGAGATTTATGTTGCCGAGATTATTCGATTGTATGGCATGCATGTTTCTATAATTTCTGATTGAGATTTGAGATTCACATCGCGATTTTGGAAAAGTTTGCAAGGACCTCTAAGTTCAAAGATCCAATTCAGAACTGCTTATCATCCTTAAACAGATGGCCAATCTGATAGAGTGATACAAGTGCTAGAGGACATGTTGTGAAGCTGTGTTTTAGAATTCATAAGAAGCCGGGAATGATATTTACCGTTAGTTGAGTTTGCCTACAACAACAGTTATCAAGCAAGCATTCAAATGGTACACTTTGAAGCGTTGTATGGGAGAAGGTGTCAAACACCTCTTTGTTGGACTGATTTACATAAAAATAAAATCATTGGACTTGAATTGGTTTATGAAACAAAGGAAAAAGTGAGACTGATTTGTGAAAAACTTAAGGCTACCACTGATAGATAAAAGTCATACGCTCATTTGAAATGGCAATGCATTGAGTATCAAGTGGGTGAGCAAGTGTTCCTTAGAGTAGCCGCCATGGAAGAAAGTCCTAAGGTTTGGATGATAAGGAAAGGTAAGTCCAAGTTTTATTGGTCCATATGAAGTGGTAGAAAGAGTTGGCCCTGTAGCCTATTAACTCAAGTTACCCCACGAGTAGGATAAGATACATGATGTGTTCCATGTGTTTATGCTAAAGAGGTAGCACATAGACCCATCTCATATTGTAAAAATAGATGATATTGTAAGGTAACAATTGGATTAATTATTAATCAGATTGAAATTGTAATTATTTGACACAATATTTTATTGGTGTCTGTTTAATCTTCTAAGGTAGTTGAGGGTTAAATTAGAGATGGTATTAAACGGTATTTTAGCCTTGCACAACTTGTAAGATTATTGTGATTAAATTGTTTCAATATAGCGATATATTATTGCCTCACTTAATCTTATACCTTTTATATTAAAATTTGATTAATTGTTTGTATTGACATAGAAATATGTTCAAGAGATTAATGGGTTTTAATAGGTAAGTATGTGCATGTAACACCCTGGTTTTAGGGGTTAGATTTTTGGTGCTTAGCTCGGGTGTTGGCACACTTCAGTGTGTGTTTGGGTAAGTTTTAGGGGTCCTGAGAACCCTAGGTGGTGGTAGGTTGCTTTGGTAAATTTTTAGTTTTAGGGGCTAAAAGGGGGAGTTTGGATGGAGAGGGCCTTAAGAGAATTTTTGGTGGGGTTTTGGCACAAAGATTGGTGTGGCAGAGTGGCAAGGAGGCACCACTCTAGAGCTTGGAAGGTGACGCCACTTGAAGGGGAAGGGGGCCAGTGTTCGAGTTGCAAGGATGGCATTGTGGGTTGTTTTTTTATGCGTCATGGAGGAGGGGTATTGGACGGTTTTGGGAGGCTTGAAAGGTGGAGGAAGACTTGGTCTTCTCTTTTTAAATTTGGCTAGGTAAGTTTGACCCATTCAAATTATTTTGAATGGATGGAAGGGAGGTGTTTTAGGAGAGATTTTAGGATTTTTTTTTGGGAGCTTGGAGCTTGGCTGAATAGTATAAATAGAGGGGAGGTGCTCATTGTTCATTCACCATTTGCTTTCTCCCTCACTAAAAGTTCTTGCTTCTTCTATTTTATTTTCCCTTAGTCTCTTGCCGAAAATAAGTCAAGAACACCCTTTCTTTTCCTTTCATTTTGTTGTAGCCAAAGCCGGAAGTTGGCTTATCCATTTTCCCCTCTCCCTTCACCCCTTTTCTTTGACCTTGCTTCAAACCGAAATCACCCTTAAAAGCCTGCCATTGCCGAATATCTCAACACCATTTTAGAGTCATTGCCGAATCACCATTTATTCTCTTACTCCACTTTGTTGCAAGTCCCTGAGCCAAACTTCCTGGAGGTGGTAGATTCTTGTTAGAGCAAAGGGTAGTGGTTAGCAAGGTAAGGGTGTGTTAGTTTTCTTTGTGCTATAGTTTTTGTCTTGGCCGAATGGCCTAAGTGTTCATTGTTTTTATGCCAAGGCCGATTGTAGGGGAGAAGAGCCTATCGCTGGGAACCTTTCGTAAGTCCGTTAGTCTGCGGGTGCAGAAGCAGAAGTAGCGTTTCGGGTTTTGGCATCATTTAGGTGCGTAACCATCGCACTATTTCTCGATTTGCCTGCTAGCTATTAAACATATGTGTTATGTGTGGAAGCCGATTATAATGGCTTAAGTGATGTGAACCGATGATGGTAAGATTGGTTGTGATATTTATATATTTTATATATGTTTGATGTGGTATTGATCAATAATAAATACTCACTTTATATGATATTCTTGCATGATTTATTGACACCTGGGCATGGGATTGGATTGAAGAAGGAGGAAGTGTACACAAGTTGTACGTGGTCTAATGATAGCTCCGGCTACATTAGCGCTTGAGGGTTAGCTAAGTGCTACCTCAAGGGAGATGTTGGCTAGGTGCCCATCTCGGCGGTTGATTGCTATGTGCATCCCGTAGACAGATTACGATATTTGGATCACTTTGGTTGATCGGTGGCTCAGCCACGGCCTCGAGCAGCGAGATTGCCGAGGTAAGATTTATGGATCACGATGTGATCAGTGGTGGGTTAGCCACGGCCTTAGGCAGGGAGTCTGCTAAGGTTGGTGTCACGGTTGGATAGTAGGTTGGGCTGAGATGCATTCTTGCATGATTTGTTTCGATGGCTGTGTGGGTATGGGCCAAGCCCATACGGATGGAAATATGTGTTGAGGTTATGCACTGAGTCAGTGGACTCACTCTTTTCATTAACCATTTCAGGTGACGCGTAGTTGGATCGGGTTCGGAGAGGACACATGGTGGCCCATGCAGAAAGAAGAGTTTAAACGTTTTAGGCTTACTTTAAGTATTTTGTTTTAAATAGAATATGTAATAAAGGCCTTTTGACTCTTATTTATTTTAGTTATTATTTTATTAGTATTTATTATGGTTTGATGAATTTGAAACACTATGTGAAGATGATTATATTTTTCCAACCTACTTATTCAATTTGGCTTGTATATATTAAACTTTTAGAATGAGTATATTTTAATAACAAAGTTTTACTCATAAGTTTAAATAAACATGGATTTTTCAAAAGTTAGCAAGTTTTACTAAATTTTTCTAAGTTAAATAGATTTTCCACCGTCTTTTCCGCACTAACATAACCAGATTCGGTCGTAGTGAATGGGCCGGGTTTGGGGATGTTACAGTTTGGTATCAGAGCCCGGTTCAAAACTCGACTTTGAGGGTTTTGGGCCCAAAAACATTTTCAAAATGGGTTTTTTGAAATGTGAGCTTTTATAAAAAGGTTTTCAGGTTATTCTGGCATGGCACCTGTACCTCCGACCCGAAGTCCACCAGGTAAGTACTTCGGGCTTTTAAAGTGTTTTGTTGTGTGATTTATTATGGGCTTAGTTTGGGCTCGTAGAATAGAATACTAGGATCTGTTGGACCCTAGGATTAGACTACTTAAACATTTGCATAAAACTAAGCTCTTAAACAAACCTGTGAAGTAAGTCGCCGAGTTAAGGTGTGGTAACCTTGGTGCGCATGTCTAGGATTGGATCCGGAAGAGCCTGGTACTTAAGCAGTCCTCGTGACTCACCTCCTCTTCGCAGGAATCCTACCTGGTGCGTAGCTACGGTTCACCTTAACCAAGAGGACTTGTTCATAGGCTAAACCGGTTATTAAAACCCGAAAGGGAATTAGCCTTGCTATTTTCTTTAAAACCTTTAATTTTTTTTTCGAATTTACCCCTTTGGTTAGTGAAACCCTAAATTCGATTTTGAAAGATGTTTGCCGATTTACAAACTTTCCCAAAATGCCCTAGTGGCAAAATTACAAAAATGCCCTTGTGTTGTAAAATTACCGTATTACCCTCAACTTTTGTTTAAATGATTTTTACTTTACAAAATACCAAAATCTCAAGTTATCAAATATTAAGATATTTTGGTTTGTGAAAATTTACGAAAATACCCCTGTGTTAAAAATTACTAAAATGCCCCTGACTTTCAAAATTTTCGGTTTAACCCCAAGTTTAATAAAATTTTCTTATTTTGCAAAAGTACCCAATTTTCTGTATGGCAAAAATAATACTCCGACTTTGGAAATTTACAAAATTACCCTGTTGACAAAAAATTACCAAAATACCCCTGGTTTTTAAAATCCTGCTATATCTTTAATTTGCGAAATTTTCAAAAATACTCTTCAATTTTTTTGGAATTTCAAAAGATCCTGACTTATTAAAGTTTTGAATCGCTTTGGTTATTACCGATATACCCCGATAGGAAAATGACGGAAATACCCCTGGGTAGGAAGTGGAACTTGATTGCTCGAAAGAACTACTCTTGGAAACTTCATTGCATAAAATTGCTCGTGGATAAAACAGTGAAACAAGAATTTCTAATGCATAAAACTTGTTAATCAGAGTTGCGCAGCATAAGCGAAGGTGGTAAGATAGGTTGTACAGATGTTCGTTAGCTAAGTAATTTCGGGGACGAAATTATTTTAAGGAGGGTAGAATTGTAACACCCTGGTTTTAGGGGTTAGATTTTTGGTGCTTAGCTCGGGTGTTGGCACACTTCAGTGTGTGTTTGGGTAAGTTTAGGGGTCCTGAGAACCCTAGGTGGTGGTAGGTTGCTTTGGTAAATTTTTAGTTTTAGGGGCTAAAAGGGGGAGTTTGGATGGAGAGGGCCTTAAGAGAATTTTTGGTGGGGTTTTGGCACAAAGATTGGTGTGGCAGAGTGGCAAGGAGGCACCACTCTAGAGCTTGGAAGGTGACGCCACTTGAAGGGGAAGGGGGCCAGTGTTCGAGTTGCAAGGATGGCATTGTGGGTTGTTTTTTTATGCGTCATGGAGGAGGGGTATTGGACGGTTTTGGGAGGCTTGAAAGGTGGAGGAAGACTTGGTCTTCTCTTTTTAAATTTGGCTAGGTAAGTTTGACCCATTCAAATTATTTGAATGGATGGAAGGGAGGTGTTTTAGGAGAGATTTTAGGATTTTTTTTTGGGAGCTTGGAGCTTGGCTGAATAGTATAAATAGAGGGGAGGTGCTCATTGTTCATTCACCATTTGCTTTCTCCCTCACTAAAAGTTCTTGCTTCTTCTATTTTATTTTCCCTTAGTCTCTTGCCGAAAATAAGTCAAGAACACCCTTTCTTTTCCTTTCATTTTGTTGTAGCCAAAGCCGGAAGTTGGCTTATCCATTTTCCCCTCTCCCTTCACCCCTTTTCTTTGACCTTGCTTCAAACCGAAATCACCCTTAAAAGCCTGCCATTGCCGAATATCTCAACACCATTTTAGAGTCATTGCCGAATCACCATTTATTCTCTTACTCCACTTTGTTGCAAGTCCCTGAGCCAAACTTCCTGGAGGTGGTAGATTCTTGTTAGAGCAAAGGGTAGTGGTTAGCAAGGTAAGGGTGTGTTAGTTTTCTTTGTGCTATAGTTTTTGTCTTGGCCGAATGGCCTAAGTGTTCATTGTTTTTATGCCAAGGCCGATTGTAGGGGAGAAGAGCCTATCGCTGGGAACCTTTCGTAAGTCCGTTAGTCTGCGGGTGCAGAAGCAGAAGTAGCGTTTCGGGTTTTGGCATCATTTAGGTGCGTAACCATCGCACTATTTCTCGATTTGCCTGCTAGCTATTAAACATATGTGTTATGTGTGGAAGCCGATTATAATGGCTTAAGTGATGTGAACCGATGATGGTAAGATTGGTTGTGATATTTATATATTTTATATATGTTTGATGTGGTATTGATCAATAATAAATACTCACTTTATATGATATTCTTGCATGATTTATTGACACCTGGGCATGGGATTGGATTGAAGAAGGAGGAAGTGTACACAAGTTGTACGTGGTCTAATGATAGCTCCGGCTACATTAGCGCTTGAGGGTTAGCTAAGTGCTACCTCAAGGGAGATGTTGGCTAGGTGCCCATCTCGGCGGTTGATTGCTATGTGCATCCCCGTAGACAGATTACGATATTTGGATCACTTTGGTTGATCGGTGGCTCAGCCACGGCCTCGAGCAGCGAGATTGCCGAGGTAAGATTTATGGATCACGATGTGATCAGTGGTGGGTTAGCCACGGCCTTAGGCAGGGAGTCTGCTAAGGTTGGTGTCACGGTTGGATAGTAGGTTGGGCTGAGATGCATTCTTGCATGATTTGTTTCGATGGCTGTGTGGGTATGGGCCAAGCCCATACGGATGGAAATATGTGTTGAGGTTATGCACTGAGTCAGTGGACTCACTCTTTTCATTAACCATTTCAGGTGACGCGTAGTTGGATCGGGTTCGGAGAGGACACATGGTGGCCCATGCAGAAAGAAGAGTTTAAACGTTTTAGGCTTACTTTAAGTATTTTGTTTTAAATAGAATATGTAATAAAGGCCTTTTGACTCTTATTTATTTTAGTTATTATTTTATTAGTATTTATTATGGTTTGATGAATTTGAAACACTATGTGAAGATGATTATATTTTTCCAACCTACTTATTCAATTTGGCTTGTATATATTAAACTTTTAGAATGAGTATATTTTAATAACAAAGTTTTACTCATAAGTTTAAATAAACATGGATTTTTCAAAAGTTAGCAAGTTTTACTAAATTTTTCTAAGTTAAATAGATTTTCCACCGTCTTTTCCGCACTAACATAACCAGATTCGGTCGTAGTGAATGGGCCGGGTTTGGGGATGTTACAGTTTGGTATCAGAGCCCGGTTCAAAACTCGACTTTGAGGGTTTTGGGCCCAAAAACATTTTCAAAATGGGTTTTTTGAAATGTGAGCTTTTATAAAAAGGTTTTCAGGTTATTCTGGCATGGCACCTGTACCTCCGACCCGAAGTCCACCAGGTAAGTACTTCGGGCTTTTAAAGTGTTTTGTTGTGTGATTTATTATGGGCTTAGTTTGGGCTCGTAGAATAGAATACTAGGATCTGTTGGACCCTAGGATTAGACTACTCAAACATTTGCATAAAACTAAGCTCTTAAACAAACCTGTGAAGTAAGTCGCCGAGTTAAGGTGTGGTAACCTTGGTGCGCATGTCTAGGATTGGATCCGGAAGAGCCTGGTACTTAAGCAGTCCTCGTGACTCACCTCCTCTTCGCAGGAATCCTACCTGGTGCGTAGCTACGGTTCACCTTAACCAAGAGGACTTGTTCATAGGCTAAACCGGTTATTAAAACCCGAAAGGGAATTAGCCTTGCTATTTTCTTTAAAACCTTTAATTTTTTTTTCGAATTTACCCCTTTGGTTAGTGAAACCCTAAATTCGATTTTGAAAGATGTTTGCCGATTTACAAACTTTCCCAAAATGCCCTAGTGGCAAAATTACAAAAATGCCCTTGTGTTGTAAAATTACCGTATTACCCTCAACTTTTGTTTAAATGATTTTTACTTTACAAAATACCAAAATCTCAAGTTATCAAATATTAAGATATTTTGGTTTGTGAAAATTTACGAAAATACCCCTGTGTTAAAAATTACTAAAATGCCCCTGACTTTCAAAATTTTCGGTTTAACCCCAAGTTTAATAAAATTTTCTTATTTTGCAAAAGTACCCAATTTTCTGTATGGCAAAAATAATACTCCGACTTTGGAAATTTACAAAATTACCCTGTTGACAAAAAATTACCAAAATACCCCTGGTTTTTAAAATCCTGCTATATCTTTAATTTGCGAAATTTTCAAAAATACTCTTCAATTTTTTTGGAATTTCAAAAAGATCCTGACTTATTAAAGTTTTTGAATCGCTTTGGTTATTACCGATATACCCCGATAGGAAAATGACGGAAATACCCCTGGGTAGGAAGTGGAACTTGATTGCTCGAAAGAACTACTCTTGGAAACTTCATTGCATAAAATTGCTCGTGGATAAAACAGTGAAACAAGAATTTCTAATGCATAAAACTTGTTAATCAGAGTTGCGCAGCATAAGCGAAGGTGGTAAGATAGGTTGTACAGATGTTCGTTAGCTAAGTAATTTCGGGGACGAAATTATTTTAAGGAGGGTAGAATTGTAACACCCTGGTTTTAGGGGTTAGATTTTTGGTGCTTAGCTCGGGTGTTGGCACACTTCAGTGTGTGTTTGGGTAAGTTTTAGGGGTCCTGAGAACCCTAGGTGGTGGTAGGTTGCTTTGGTAAATTTTTAGTTTTAGGGGCTAAAAGGGGGAGTTTGGATGGAGAGGGCCTTAAGAGAATTTTTGGTGGGGTTTTGGCACAAAGATTGGTGTGGCAGAGTGGCAAGGAGGCACCACTCTAGAGCTTGGAAGGTGACGCCACTTGAAGGGGAAGGGGGCCAGTGTTCGAGTTGCAAGGATGGCATTGTGGGTTGTTTTTTTATGCGTCATGGAGGAGGGGTATTGGACGGTTTTGGGAGGCTTGAAAGGTGGAGGAAGACTTGGTCTTCTCTTTTTAATTTGGCTAGGTAAGTTTGACCCATTCAAATTATTTTGAATGGATGGAAGGGAGGTGTTTTAGGAGAGATTTTAGGATTTTTTTTTGGGAGCTTGGAGCTTGGCTGAATAGTATAAATAGAGGGGAGGTGCTCATTGTTCATTCACCATTTGCTTTCTCCCTCACTAAAAGTTCTTGCTTCTTCTATTTTATTTTCCCTTAGTCTCTTGCCGAAAATAAGTCAAGAACACCCTTTCTTTTCCTTTCATTTTGTTGTAGCCAAAGCCGGAAGTTGGCTTATCCATTTTCCCCTCTCCCTTCACCCCTTTTCTTTGACCTTGCTTCAAACCGAAATCACCCTTAAAAGCCTGCCATTGCCGAATATCTCAACACCATTTTAGAGTCATTGCCGAATCACCATTTATTCTCTTACTCCACTTTGTTGCAAGTCCCTGAGCCAAACTTCCTGGAGGTGGTAGATTCTTGTTAGAGCAAAGGGTAGTGGTTAGCAAGGTAAGGGTGTGTTAGTTTTCTTTGTGCTATAGTTTTTGTCTTGGCCGAATGGCCTAAGTGTTCATTGTTTTTATGCCAAGGCCGATTGTAGGGGAGAAGAGCCTATCGCTGGGAACCTTTCGTAAGTCCGTTAGTCTGCGGGTGCAGAAGCAGAAGTAGCGTTTCGGGTTTTGGCATCATTTAGGTGCGTAACCATCGCACTATTTCTCGATTTGCCTGCTAGCTATTAAACATATGTGTTATGTGTGGAAGCCGATTATAATGGCTTAAGTGATGTGAACCGATGATGGTAAGATTGGTTGTGATATTTATATATTTATATATGTTTGATGTGGTATTGATCAATAATAAATACTCACTTTATATGATATTCTTGCATGATTTATTGACACCTGGGCATGGGATTGGATTGAAGAAGGAGGAAGTGTACACAAGTTGTACGTGGTCTAATGATAGCTCCGGCTACATTAGCGCTTGAGGGTTAGCTAAGTGCTACCTCAAGGGAGATGTTGGCTAGGTGCCCATCTCGGCGGTTGATTGCTATGTGCATCCCCGTAGACAGATTACGATATTTGGATCACTTTGGTTGATCGGTGGCTCAGCCACGGCCTCGAGCAGCGAGATTGCCGAGGTAAGATTTATGGATCACGATGTGATCAGTGGTGGGTTAGCCACGGCCTTAGGCAGGGAGTCTGCTAAGGTTGGTGTCACGGTTGGATAGTAGGTTGGGCTGAGATGCATTCTTGCATGATTTGTTTCGATGGCTGTGTGGGTATGGGCCAAGCCCATACGGATGGAAATATGTGTTGAGGTTATGCACTGAGTCAGTGGACTCACTCTTTTCATTAACCATTTCAGGTGACGCGTAGTTGGATCGGGTTCGGAGAGGACACATGGTGGCCCATGCAGAAAGAAGAGTTTAAACGTTTTAGGCTTACTTTAAGTATTTTGTTTTAAATAGAATATGTAATAAAGGCCTTTTGACTCTTATTTATTTTAGTTATTATTTTATTAGTATTTATTATGGTTTGATGAATTTGAAACACTATGTGAAGATGATTATATTTTTCCAACCTACTTATTCAATTTGGCTTGTATATATTAAACTTTTAGAATGAGTATATTTTAATAACAAAGTTTTACTCATAAGTTTAAATAAACATGGATTTTTCAAAAGTTAGCAAGTTTTACTAAATTTTTCTAAGTTAAATAGATTTTCCACCGTCTTTTCCGCACTAACATAACCAGATTCGGTCGTAGTGAATGGGCCGGGTTTGGGGATGTTACAGTGCATTAGTTAGCAATTTGCCGAGTGGTCGTGAAATTATTTGTAACAACATGAATATAGTTTTAATAATTCTAAGTTAAAGAATAAAATTGATCAAACACATTTATGTCATATAGATTAAACTTATTTTTTAGAAATTGTGCATTGGAATATTTTTTACTTTTTATTTTTGTTAGTTAAATTACTTAGCTAAATTCTTAGTTTTTATAACACCTCTTCAAATCAACATATTTTTCTTAACAAATTTTTTTAATTTGCATCTCATAAGTAATCACTTGCACAGTCCCTATGGGTAAGATAACATGACATTTCTTGTCACGTTATTACTTGATACAATTGTGTACACTTGCAAATTTTTGTCATTCCAAGTTTTTTGCATCGTTGCCAAGGACTGTTACTTTAGCCAATTATTTGTGAAATTAATTATCCTGCAATTTGGTTCATTTTTTTTTTTACTTTAACAATTTTGTTATTATTAAGTGATAATGGATCCTCTACAACAAGTTCAAGGAGGAGCATTTGATTATAATGCTCACAATTTGATCATTATTGCCAATGACAAAAACTACACCATTCGACAGTATGCCATTCCTCTCTTCAATGAGCTCAAACTAGGTATTGTGAGACTTAAAATTGAGGCACCGCAATTCGAACTAAAGCCTATCATGTTCCAAATGTTGCAAAATATGGTTCAATTGAGAGGGATGCATGTTGAAGATCCACATATTCATCTTCGACTATTCATGGAAGTGAGCGAATCATTCAAAATGACCAAGGTGACCGAGGAAGCCTTGAGACTGAAATTATTTCCATACTCCTTAAGAGATAATGCGCGAGCGTGGTTGAACTCCCCATCGTCCTATTCCATAACTTCTTGGCAAGAGTTGGTTGAATGTTTCTTAATGAAATACTTCCCTCCATCCCTGACCACCAAGCTCCGAAATGAAATCACTTCATTTCAGCAACTTGACGAAGAATCTTTATATAAGGCAAGTGAGCGGTTCAATGAGTTATTACGAAAGTGCCCTTACCATGGTATCCCTTATTGCGTGCAAATGGAGACTTTGTGTAACACCCCAAACCCGGTCTATGCATTAAGACCAGATTTGACATGTCACACGAAATAATCATATGTAAAGTCTTTTAAAGGTTTGTAGAAAAACTGATTTTAAAATAGAGATTTTGAAAAGGTGTTTATTGAAAACTGAGGTTGATTGTTAAATAATTTAAGACGTAAGAGTTTATAAATTGAAACTTAGAGAAGAAAAATAATTGATTCAATATTCCGAGAAGTGTAAAAGAGTTCGAAAGAAGTTTTGAAAACAAGATTTTTAAAAGAGTTGTTACAGAAAATTTTACCGAGTTAAAAATAAGTAAGAATGAAATCCTTTTCATATGTTTATTTAAGAAAAACGTTTATTTCTATTTTTAGAGAAGAAATCCCATTTGAGTATTTAAAACGAAATATAAAATCCATCCACAAGTAAAACATCCATAAAAATTTAACCAGAGGCCTTATTACATCACAACTTAAAAGCAAATATTAAAAAGTACTTAAAATAAATCCGAAGTTTAATTAACCCATTATTCTTAGTATGGCCACCATTGAGTCGTCCCCGGCCCAAGCCTCTTTACTGATCATTACCTGAAAAGGGTAAAGAAAACGGGGTGAGTTACTTAAAACTCAGTGTGTAACTCACTTACCATAGTCCTCTGGGCCAAAACCATTTAAGCATTTATTTGGGCCTGAGCCCATTAAAAATATAACATAAAATGCATGTGTTATGCAATTCCCAAAACCAAACCTAAATTTCCATCCGCTACACACCACCCGTACAAACCAGCACACCTGTGGGGAGCTTTAGTCACCCACCCCGCCAACACACCAAACTGGGCATTAAGCCATATATTAAACTAGGCACGAAGCCATATATTAAACTGGGCACGAAGCCCTCAGAATTTTGTAGCAAAGCTACCAGAACTTCTATTCATCAAAAAAAAACCCAACCCATGCAATCATGTATATAATATGCATAACAATCTATTCATATAATTATTCCAACATAAGGCCCATTATTCAAATTATTAAAATCTGGCCCAATACACATTTTGGCCTACATAATCTCATATCACACTTGGCCCACTTATCAAATATCGCATATGGCCCAATTATCAAATATCACTTATGGCCTACTTATCAAGTATCGCATATAGCCCATTTATCACATATCACATAAGGCTCATTTAGACACGTTTATCGATTTAGCCCATTAAGGGCAATTTCGTAATTTTCTCAGTCTTAATACTGATTTCATGGTTTTTACCATTAGAGTGATAAATATACTATTTTGCCCAATTTCACTAATTTGTGATTTAATCCAACGATTACTACGATATAGTCATCTAACCCATGAGATACGGTGCGAGATTTACACACCTAATTACGGTGAGCACTACACTCTCTTGATCGTCAGCACCTAGAATATTTTTAACGCTCAATTAGATCATTAACACTTATAGTAATTTATTCTAAGATAAACGGTCTAGGATTTTTACCCTCGGAATCGCTACTACGCCTAAGGCCCATTGGGCTCAATTCTCCTAGGCCCAATTTTGGGATGTTACAAATCTACCCTCCTTAAAGAAATTTCATCCTCGAAATTTCCAACTAACTAATAGTCGCACATCCTAACCTACCACACTACGCTCTTGCTGCGCACTCTGATCTTAATAAAACTAATATACTTCTAACTAGAATTTAAAACTCCTACCCATACTCAAAAACACCTAGCAATTAAAATAGACGAATATTTCATACGTTCCCAACTCTATGTCTAATGTCTTGACTTATCTGGTTTAAAAGTTTTATGCATTAGAAGTTTTGTTCCTCTATTTATCCACGAGCAAATTTTATGAATAGAAGTTCCGGAAGTGGTTCTTTCGATCACACAAAGTTTCATCTCAAGTTCTCTATTCTAATTCAAACATTCACATTCTTCACTAAAAACATATCCATTCAGTGGTATCTACCACACACATTCACTATTTGGACATTTTATAATAACAAAGTTTAAGTATAATTTTAAATGGACATGGTTTTCAAAAGTTAACAAATTTACATGTTTTATTCTAAAGTCAAAAAGATTTTCAACCGTTCTTCCGCAGTAACATACCAGATCCGGTCAGGGCTTGTGGGCCGGGTTTGGGGGTGTTACAAATTGGTATCAGAGCCAAGTTCAAAACTCGGCTTTGAGGGTTTTTGGGCCCGAAACAATTTTCAAAATGGACTTTTTGAAAAATGGGCTTTTATAAAAAGTTTTCAGGTTATACTGGCATGGCACCTGTACCTCCGACCCGAAGTCCACCAGGTAAGTACTTCTAGCTTTTAAAATGATTTGTTGGTGTAATCTATTATGGGCTTAGATTGGGCTTGTAGATTAGAATATTAAGGCTATTGGACCCTAGGATTAGTTTACTCAAACATATGCATAAAACTTAAGGTTATTAAACAAACCTGTGAAGTAAGTCGCCGAGTTAAGGTGTGGTAACCACTGTACGCATGTCTAGGAGTGGCATTCAGTAAGAGCTTGGTATTTAAGTAGTCCTAGCGACTCACCTCCTCTTTACTTGAATCCTACCTGGTGCGTAGCTACGGTTCACCTTAACCAAGAGGACTTGTTCATAGGCTAAACCAATTATTAAAACCCGGAAGGGATTAGCTTTATTGTTTTAAAACCTTCTGTTTTAAAATTTTTCAAACTTACCCCTTTGATTTGTAAAGCCCTAAATCTGATTTTGAAAGACACTTGTCGATTTACAAAATTTCCCAAAATGCCCTAGTGGCAAAATTACAAAAATGCCCCTGTATTGCAAAATTACCGTACCACCCTCAACATTTGATAAAATGATTTTTACTTTACAAAATATCAAAATCTTGAGGTTTCGAAATATTAAGATACCCTGGTTTGTGGAAATTTACGATAATACCCCTGGTTGATAAAATTTCCAACATGCCATTGGTTTCTAAATTTTCATATGATCCTCGACTTTTACTAAAATATTCCTATTTTACAAAATATCAGAAAATCCTATTTTTGCAAAATATTGAGATATCCAGATTGGAAGTTTACAAGAATACCCCCGACTTACAGAATTACCAAAATAACCCCCAATTTCTGAAATTTCAGCGACATCTTTAATTTGGAAATTTTCAAAATACCTTTAAGTTCTAACAATTTTTTGAAATGCCTCTAATTTGTAAAGATTTTTCCAATTGACCCCGGTTTATTACCAAAATACCCCCGTAGGACAAATGACGAAAATACATTGGGGTAAAAACAGGCAGAAATGTCCGAATAGTGAATGTGTGTGGTAGATACCACTGAATGGATGTGTTTTTAGTGAAGAATGTGAATGTTTGAATTAGAATAGAGAACTTGAGATGAAACTTTGTGTGATCGAAAGAACCACTTCCGGAACTTCTATTCATAAAATTTGCTCGTGGATAAATAGAGGAACAAAACTTCTAATGCATAAAACTTTTAAACCAGATAAGTCAAGACATTAGACATAGAGTTGGGAACGTATGAAATATTCGTCTATTTTAATTGCTAGGTGTCTTTGAGTATGGGTAGGAGTTTTAAATTCTAGTTAGAAGTATATTAGTTTTATTAAGATCAGAGTGCGCAGCAAGAGCGTAGTGTGGTAGGTTAGGATGTGTGACTATTAGTTAGTTGGAAATTTCGAGGACGAAATTTCTTTAAGGAGGGTAGATTTGTAACATCCCAAAATTGGGCCTAGGAGAATTGAGCCCAATGGGCCTTAGGCGTAGTAGCGTTTAAATTTTTGGAGAATAAGAGATCGGCTTAAATGCAAGTTAGACCTATTGGATAAGTGATTTTGGAAGGTTAGAGGGCTTCTATGAAGTCCGGGGATCAAATATTGGCTTTGGGGATTTGTAGTATTCAGTCAAGCTTCCGCAACCGAACTCGGTAAGAAGGAGGTGGTGTTTCGGAGAGAGTTAGTCAAGCAGCACTTCGGGATTGGATCGTTTGTGCTATTAAGGTGCGTAATCATCGCACTATTTCTGTGGTTTTGGTTGCTAACTTGTTACATGTGTATTATGTGTGGAAGCCGTTTATAATGGCATAAGTGATGAGAACTGGTGATGGTAAGTTTATTTGTGATGTATTTATGTATGTATAAATATTTATATACTTATGTGATATGATGGCTTAACATGTTGCATATATATATAGTTGCATGGGGTTTGGGCTTGATTCGATGAAGAAGGAAGTGTACACAAGGTGTACGTGGTCTAATGATAGCTTCGGCTACATTAGCGCTTGGGGATTTGCTGTGTGCTACCTCAAGGGAGGTGTTGGCTCGGTGCCCGTCTTGGCGGTTGATTGCTATGTGCATCACCGTAGGCAGATTGCGATATTGTGATCACTTGGGTTGATCGGTGGCTCAGCCACGGCCTTGAGCAGCGAGCTTGCCAAGGTAAGACGTTTTGGATCACGATGTGATCGGTGGGTTAGCCACGGCCTTATGCAGGGAGTTTGCTAAGGTTGGTGTTCGGTTGGACAATGGGTTGGGCTGAGATGCACATGGGCATGACTTGCTATGTGAATTGTTTGGTATGGGGCCAAGCCCATACGCGAGAAATCTGTGTTGTGATTATGCACTGAGTCATTAAGACTCACCCTATTATTTTTCTAACATTTCAGGTGACACGTAGTTTGGACCGGGATCGGAGAGGACACATGGTGGCCCATGCAGAAGAGGGGATTAAACAGTTTAGGCTTACTTTAAGTATTTGGTTTTAAATAGAATATGTAATAAAGGCCTTTTGACTCTTATTTGTTTTTTTGTAATTATTTTATTAGTATTTATTATGGTTTGAAGAATTTGAAACACTATGTGAAGATGATTATATTTTTCCAACCTACCTATTCAATTTGGCTTGTATATATTAATCTTTTAGTATGAGTATATTTTAATAACAAAGTTTTAATCATAAGTTTAAATAAACATGGATTTTCAAAAGTTAGCAAGTTTTAAATTTTTCTAAGTTAAATAGATTTTCCACCGACTTTTCCGCACTAACATAACCAGATTCGGTCGTAGTGAATGGGCCGGGTTTGGGGATGTTACAAACAATGATTTGCCAGTTTTCCCCAGTTGACGGTCCACAACCCGTTGGGAAACCCCAAACAGCTAATGGCTCAAAACTACAAACAACTTCGAATAATTGATTCTCCCCGGATGAGGGTCCACAGCCCGGTGGAAAATCTCGGATTGCCAAAACAGCCCTTCGTTTGAAACTAGGAGTTGAGAACGCCAAACCACTCCTTTTGGAACCACCACTAGATTTCCCTTTCAAAACGTCACTACAGGCCTCCATTCGTTAGATCTTTAGTAAATCAATAATATACTAAAGTATGGACTTAAAGCAATGGTATAGATAGGCTTACCACAATGTTCGGAGTGATCCACGAATAAATCCCTATATATAAGAATCGGTTATAACAATCATCTTAATAAATATAGGATGATCATGAAAACCGTGAAGAACTCTCACCTTGAAGGTTTTTGATCCGAATTCTAGCGATTACGAAATAACTTCGAGGAGATGGCAATTCGGCCTTCCACTATTTCACGAATAGGTTTTGTCTAAGAGAAATGGATGATGATTTTGGTCAAAAAGGCTTTTCCCAAGCCAACTTATGGGTTTGGCAAATAAGAAAACAAATAACAAAACAAATAAAGAGGATTCTTACCGATTGTTCAAAGTTTGAATAGAAAAATGGTTGAGAAGAAGTATATGTGAAATGAAAAATTCGGTTATGAAGATAGTCATTGATATTCGGCCATGGTGAAAGATTCTGGAAAAAATATAGTGATGTTGAGAGTTCTTTACAAAAAGAAAGAAAGGAGAAAAAGAGATAAAAGAGAAAGTGTTTATGTGTCGATTTCCAAGGATGGAAGATGGACAAAGAAAGGGTCTTGGGGTTGGTGTATATTCGTCCAAAAAGGAAGAAAAAGAATATGACCTTTCAAGATGATATGGTTTCGGCACAAAGAGGAGAAACTTGGGAAAGAATAGAAGATGATATCAATTTGGTCTAGAAGAAATGACCAAAACCAAAACAAAATTTACCTATTGCACAAAACACATTCGGCTAGGAGAGGAAAAATGGAGAGAAACGTTTTTGAGAGAACATAAAAATGACCAAATGAGAATGTGCCCAACTAGCACCTAATCCTACCAAAAGCCTCCGAAAATTCGGCCATCCCCCTAGCCCCCAAAATCGTCCAAGTACTTGGACACAAAGTCAAAGTTTGCCCACTCCAAACTTTCCAAAACATCTTCCTTGTAATGTGCCTTGTGTTCCCCCTAAATGCCTTATTCAAATGATTCCCTTCTTTAAGTTCAATTCTTGCCTTAATCCATTAGCCACCTTGCCATAAACTAAAAGTCCAACTTTCCAAAAATATGATGCTTGGCCGACACTTGCTAGGAAAGAGCAAAAATTAATATTCACAAAGTGCATACTAGGGGATTCGAACCTCTCCCCTCAAGACCATACATATGGCGCATATCCTCTTAACCAATGGCTCAATTATGCTATCTTTTTACCACTTAATTACCTTAAGCTATAAGTCACTTGTTCCACTTCATTAAAGTACTAATTTCCAAAAATTATACCAAATCCAAATAAATCCCAAACCTTCTCAGGACTATTTTAACACACACATAGAATAATTAAATTAGCTGAGCACCAAAATAATGCAACATAAAAATTCAAATTTTAGGATGTTACTCTTTGTATATAGGTCTCAATGTTCATATTAGAATGATGGTGGATGCTTCGACAAATGAAGCCTCCTTTCCAAGTCTTACAACGAGGCTTACGAGATTATTGAAAGAATTGCCAGCAATAACTATCAACGGTCAACCAACCGGTCAGCCTCGGGAAGACAAGTAACAAGAGTAATTGAAGTTGACGCACTTACTTCTTTGGCAACATAGGTATCCTTTATGTCTTCTATGCTTAAGAACATAACTATTAATGGTTTCAATGGTAATCTGACAGGTCAGTAGTCGAACCAATTTGAGAATGTTTCCTGCAAATACTATGGAGATAGTCATTTCTTTGAAAATTTCCCATCGAATCCAGAGTCAAAATATTACATGGGAAAATAAAATTTGGAATGGTCCACAATCAAATACTTACAACTTTTCATGGCAGAATCATCAAAATTTTCCATGGAGTAATCAATGAATGGACCCTAGCAACTCTTCTATGCCATCTCGACTAAATTATCCTCCATAATATTCTCAACAAGTGCAACAACCCCCACCAACTGAATCTTCAAGCGATCTTGAGAATCTATTGAAGGCATACATAGCGAAGAATGATGCCATTTTAAGAAATCTAGAGAATCAAATGGGTTAGCTAACCAATGAACTTTGAAATAGACCCCAAGGAGCTTTTCCTTATGATACTGAAAAGCCAAGAATTTTGGGCAAAGAAAATTGCAAAATGGTCAATTTGAGAAGTGGAAACACATTGGAGCCCAAGGTGGTTGAGGTTAAGGAAAGGATGCTGATAAAGACAAAATTCAATTGCGTGTTGAAACACCTATTTCACAAGAGTGAAATTCGATGATCCTTGATGAGGTAAACTCTAAACCAGTCAGTTCTGATAATCTAATACATTTGTCAAATGCAGAAAACTTTATATAGAAGAGTTGTCTGGTTAAAGCTAAGATTCTGCCACTGCCATATCCTCAACGATTCTAGAAGCAGCAACATAATACTCAATTTAAGGAAATTTTTGATGAAAATGTGACTTTTAATGACTCCAATGCTACAAAATCCCTAGATGTAGTTGATGATCTGCTATTTCCCAGGTAGAATCGTTGGCTTCTATAGAATTGGCACTCAATTCTCTATACGATTCATTAGAATGTATTCTACTAATGGATTCGTCGAGTGATGATAAAGACGAGGAATGTTTGGCCTTTTTAGAAGAAAAATGAAGGGATACAGATAGGAAGTCCCACATGCATAATTAGAGTTATTATCTTGGGAGTACACAAAATCAAAAGCGTTGATTGAAGAGCCAGTTGAATCGGAACTGAAGATTTTGCCTCCTCATTTGAAATATGATTATTTGGGTCTATCTTCAACTTTACCTATGATTATTTCAGTTGAGTTCACCAAGAATCAAGAAGAAGGTTGATGGAGTGAGACTAGAAATGTATAGCCATGCTCGAATAAGTTGATATGATATATCACACTTATTTGTTTATTGTAGTCTGCTTAGAAAATCAAGAAATATAAGATTGGACTATACAAGTGTGACTATTCCATGACTTGTGTCCAATCTAGATATTAAGGATAAAATGATATAATACATGAAAAAATTATCACAGAAAGGTTATGCCAAATCACGATTCTTCTAACTTGGGTGGCAATGATGCATTTCTAGATGCCACTCATTGCTTGTAATGTTAAAAAAGTTCTAGTATTACTACCAAAGTTACAATAGCCTACAAGGTCACACCCTATAATTGAAATGAACAGAATCCAAATACATTTGGTATTGTATTTAGTTGTCACTTGAATTAAATTAATTGTTGAATTAATTTAATTTAATTGTTTAATATTAAACACATTATATGTACAAACTTGTTGTACACAAATAAAGAACATAGATATAATTAATATATGAATTTGATTCATACAAAATATTAATTGTATTTATTTTACCGAATTTATCAATATAAACAATTATATTAATTAATTTCGGTCAAAATATAAAAGACAGTGGTTCGGAACCACTAATCCGAGGTTAGAAAAAAAAATTTCATGATATTTTATGAGTTAGAGTATGATTGTATAAGTACATGAAAATTTTGGTGCTTTAATTTTAGCGATTCCATGCTTAATCGTGAAAAAAGACTAAATCGCATAAAGTGCGAAAGTTTAAAATTTCCAGCTAAGGGTGCCAAATAGCTATGGAATATTAATTGGAGGTCTTTAAAGGGAAATTAGCCCCTTAAATAAAGGTTGGCAGGCCATAGGGGACAAGAAAGTCAAAAAATTTGGTCAAGTAGGTGGATTAGGTGGACTAAATTTGGGATTTTATATTAAAATAAAGAAAGAAAAGATATCATCTTTTCTTCTTGACTCCTACACTAAAAATTAACAGCAAATAGGGGCTTGAAAGCTTCAAAAATTTCAGCACACTCTTCTCTTTACAAGTAAGTGTTCTAGTGATCATTTCTTGATAAAAATTGTACTTTTAGAACCCCTAAAGCTTAAGCTTTCTAAAGAGGGGACTATTTTGTAAAATGGTGAAGAGTTTAGAGTTTTTCCATGAGAGCTTTTAAGTTGCTTGCTGCAGTTTTATGGAAAAAATGATTCTTAGTTGTTAGATAAACAACTTTTGTGAAAGGTGTTACTATGAAAACACCTAAATGGACCTTTTTGTAAAGGTTATAAAGTTTGTAGTAAATGTGTGAAATGTTGGGTTTTGATGATAGCCATAAGAGAAATAAATGTTCACCTAGGCTTGTTGAAGGTAGGAATTTGATTAGAATTGATTTCCGAGCCTAGGGGTAAAATGATCATTTTGCCAAAGTCTAAGGGCAAAATAGTAATTTTGCCAAAGCATGATTCTTGAAATGCATTTATTAATGTGATGATTAAAATGAGCTAATTTGCTATTATAGATAAAGAAGAACCAAGAATCAACCTCGAACGGGGAAAGAACAAAATATCGGACTAAACTGACAATCTAGCCTATTTTGAAAACGAGGTAAGTTTGTATGTGATAAATTCAACAATTACGCCAGCATGTTTGAGATTGTTTGATATTATGATGATAAATGATATTCTACTAAATTGAGTAAGTTGAGATGTTGAAGTCCTAGTTGGACTATAATGAATGTGAAAACACTATCATTGTGACATGAGATGGATGAGGTCCCGTATAAGACCATGTCGAGGACATGGCCTTGGCACCGAACTGAGATCCTGTATAAGACCATATCTGGGATATGGCTTCAGCATTGAATATGAAAAATCGTATAAGACCATATTCGGGATATAGAATCGGTATTAATGTGAAGTTCCGTATAAGACCATATCCAGGATATGGCATCAATATTCAGAAATGATCCATGTGAGACCACATGCGGGATGTGGCATTGGCTTCGCGTTTATGCTAATGATAATGAATATGCATATTTGAGTATCCCTAATGATTTATTGGGATAAATAGATCAGCTTAGAAACAAAAACGAGAATTGTATTAAAGCTATGTGATTGAGTTAACATAGGTACCCGTGAGTAATTCACGAAGAACATTTACGATATGTGGCATGGTGTGTGCTAGATAAGGGCAAGTATGAGTAAGAATGGCAAGGAGCCTATGACTTTGTGTGTGGTTATTTAATGCAATGGATGGATATTGTCATGAGCTTATTATTGCTATTTATTTCCATGCAAACTTACTAAGCTTTATTCTTGCCCCTTTCATTGCCCTTTTCCTTGTAGTATTGCCAAGTTAGCTCAAGAATTTGTGGACGTCGGAGTTGGAGATCACAGTATCGACCACTTTTTGGTATAGCCAAATTAGACTTATTTTGAGTATGGCATGTATAGGACCTGAATGTTTTCGTTATGTCATATTTGCAAGCCAAATGTGTTGGCTACTATGGTTGTTTCAATTCATTTTGTAAATGGTCATTAAAGTTGGGTCAATACTTGACTAGTTCTTATATATATATATATATATATATATATATTCATTGAGGATGAATCATGAAGTTTATGCTTGTTTTGAGTTGGTGTAAGTATCGTTGCTATGTATGGTGGCATTTGGCTTGGAATATAGCCCTTTTTAATGTCCACACAAGTAGACACACGAGCGTATGTCTAGGCCGTGTGTGATACACAGTCATCCCCATGGGCGTGTTGATCGGCCGTGTGTCCCCTTGTGAGCTAGGTTTACAAGTCAGTATGCTTAGTAGTAAACACATGGGCAGAGACAAGGCCGTGTGTCTCAACCGTATGGAAGGCACGACCTTAGACATGGGCATGTGCCTTTTTTTGTGTGACCTTAGTGAGGTGATGACGTCATAAACAGAATACCAAGGTTTTGGCACACGGGCTAAGACACGGGCGTGTCGAGGCCGTGTGAAAAACATGGGCTAGGGACACTGGCGTGTGTCTGGCCGTGTGAAATAAGTCAGTGTCGACCACAGGTGAATAACACAGGCATGTCTCAGGGGCATAATGGCGTGTCCCTTGAACAGCACGGGCGCGTGGCCCCTGTTTGGACAAAATTTTCTAAGCGCGTAAAAGTTTTCAGTTTAATTCGAAAACCTCTCGGCAGTATGTTTAGGGCCTCGTAGGCCCAGAATGAGCAAGTTATGAGTTTAAATGAAAAGTTTCTAAGCTGCAGCGAAATTTTGTAGCCTGATGTGTTATGTTTAAGCAAGTTAAGTTAGGTAATGCCTCATATTCGGTTCTGACTTCGAACACGGGTAAGGGGTGTTACATTTATTTGGTATCAGAGCCATTCTGGGACTAACATAGCATAAGTACGAGTCTATCTTACATGCCATACGTAAGAGTACCTGTGTAATGATAGTGTGATGGCTCCTGACATTTTAAATTGTGTTTTTATATAGTAAATGGATCCTGATCCTGACCGAATTGCAGCTAATGATGCTGCGAGTAATGCGCCAGCTCCCACGTAAGGGACCGCGCCAGTAGATAGTAGACCCGAGACCTTGGGTCAGGGAGAAGAGGCCCGAGAAGCCTTTCTCCACATGATGAGCAACTGGTACACTGAGTACATTTGAGCAAATCCTAATGCTCAACCCCCTCCACCCCCACCTATTCCTCAACCCACTCCTGTAGCTCCTCAAATGGTTGAGGTAGTGAGAAGAGAAAGGCCTCCGGTCGATAAGATCCGAAAACAATGAGCCAAGTAATTTCGGGCTAGTAAGGATGATGACCCGGAGAGAGCATAATTCTAGCTCGAGAATACCATCAGGGTATTCGATGAGTTTTTATGCACGCCTGAAAAGTGCATAAAATGTGCGGTATCTCTCTTCAGAGATTCAGCCTATCAGTGGTAGAACGCCCTTGTGTAGGTGGTACCAAGGGAGAGAGTTAGCTGGGAATTCTTCCAAGAGGAATTTCAGAAGAAGTATATCAGCCAAAGATTCATTGACCAGAAGAGGAAAGAGTTTTTGGAGCTAAAGCAACGCCGAATTACGGTGACTGAATACGAACATGATTTCGTAAGGCTTAGTAAGTATGCCTAGGAGTACGTGTCTACCAAGGCCATCATGTACAAAACCTTCGAGGACGGGTTAAATGAAGATATCCATTTATATGTTGGGGTCCTCGAACTAAAAGAATTTGTAGTGTTGGTAGATAGAGTTTGTAAAGCCGAAGAGTTGCCTAAGGAGAAAAGAAGAGCTGAGACTGAGTCCCATGACTCGAGAAAAAGGCAATTGAGTAAGTCCTACCAATCCTCGTCTAAGAAACCGAGGGATTTTACTACTCGACCAGCCACTTCTATCTGGTTTTCAAACCAAAGAAAGGGCAAACAGATTTCGGGGTCTATAGCGCAGACCACATTAGTTGCTAGTGTTGGCAATACCCGACCGAGTAGACCGGAATGCATGCAGTGTGACAGGCGTCATTCTGGTGAGTGCCAAGCAAATGAGAAGGCATGTTTTAGATGTGGGTCTTTAGACCATTTTATCAGAGATTGCCCTGAGGCGAGCGAGAAAGAGAAGTCCCAGAATGCAAGACCGGGAAGTGCTGCTAGAGGAAGACCGCAAAGAAACCCGGGAAATGAGATGAGTAGAAAAATTCATCTAGAGAGCAGACTGCAAGAGACGAGGGTAGAGCACCGGCAAGAACATATGCCATTCGTGCTTGTGAAAGGCATCTTCCCCTGACGTGATCACGAGTACATTTTCTCTCTATGATACTCGTGTTATAGCTTTAATTGATCTGGGATCTACCCACTCATACATATGCATGAAATTTGTAACACCCCTAAACCCGGCCTAGAAGTTAGGCCCGAATCCAGCGTGTCACATTGAAGTGTTTTTGCGAAAACCTTGTTTTTATTGAAAACTCTTATAAGGAAAAGTTAAGTAAAATCCAGTTTGCTTTCAAAACGAGGTGTAGCCAAAAACCATTTCCTTGTTCTATGTAAAAATTTCCTTTGACAGCGAAAGCTCGTTCTTAAAACACAATTATTTTCAAAAAAACTTGAAATATGCTTAAAAGAAATAAATCCAGGTTCCGTTTCAAAATTGCAATGCATAGTAGAAGTAACGGAATAATAACTAGAGGGAAACCTTATTACAATCTAATATAAAATAACTTAAAATCTAGAATTTAGGCATTAAGAAAACAAGTCTGATCGTCTTGCTAGTTGGCCACCTCTGAGTCCCTCCATCCGTGGAACCTCCTACTGAGGATCACTTGAGAAACTTAAAAGAGGGAGTGAGTTTTCAAAAACTCAGTGTGTACGAACCTCATCAAACAAACAACATACATATCATAATAATAACATAATAATATCATACATGCAAGCAATGCAACCCCCCCAAATAATCCATCCAGTACACTTCGTCTCCATCCAACCGAAACACTTCTGTGGGGATTTCTAAATCGACCCACCAATCCAATACACTTCAAGGGTAACCCAGTTGCGGTACTATCTAACGTTGCAGCAAAGCTGCTTATCATATAAAAGGCTTAGAAAGCCATCAGTGGATCCACAATTGTCAAGCAACCATGCGATCCTCATATACTTTCTCCGTTTCATAATTCCCACCCATATGCATCCTAAACAGAATATCATATGAATGCAGCAAATGTACATGTAACATCCATAAATCTTATATTCAACACATAGGGGCATTTTATTCATTTCGCAAATCAAGGGCATTTCGGTAATTTTGTAATTCAGGGATATTTCTATAATTTTGCAATTCAGGGGTATTTTAGTATTTCTTAATAGTATGGGTTTTAAATTACAAACTTTTGGCCTGTCAACATGTCATCGTTGGCTAAAGTGAACAGACACTATGCACCAGATAGGATTCCAGAGAAGAGGAGGTGGGCCACTAAGACCGTTTAAGTACCAAGCTCTCCCTAGATCTAATCCTAGACATACATATGTCTATTGCCACACTCTACCTTAGAGACTTGTCCACAGACATGTTTGATTATTAAACTAAGTTTTATGTTGTTTAAGAATTCATCAGAACTAAGCCTAGAGTCCATTAAAACCCTAGCATGCATTTCTAAAATCCCATAAGGCCCACTAAGCCCAACCATGTCCATATAGCCCATTAAGCCCAATCATATACATGTAGCCCATTAGGCCCGATCATAATCAAATCATACAACCATCCATATTAATCCATCATTCAATTTCACATATCAACTCTTGCTGATTTGGGCCCACGAGCTCGACAGGCCCATTTAGCCCCTTCTGGCTCGGTTGGCCAAACAGTGGCCCGAGACCATGAGATCTCTCTCTTGGTCCCAGTAGTCGTATTGGTGGTCCCTCACGAATGTTCACACGCTCGTGCGGTTGCCGATGCCAACCTTTCAGTGTTTCGGCTTTTAGGCATTTTGGTTTTTTAGTATTTCGACTTTTACCGATTTGCCGTGTGTGAAGTGTATGTACACACCTGGTAAATGAGACGTGTTACACTATCCTCTGCCTTTAACCTACAACCAATACCAACCTCCAATCAATCACACACTTAACCACAATATTTACCAAAAACCGAAGCCTTACCTTAACCTTACCGTGTGCCACCAGTCCTAATAGCCCTTCCTTCGCTACTACTCACGAATATCCCCTAGATCTGCATCAATCTTAATCATTAAAGACAAAATAATAGGTGACTTGTATCCACTTAAGTCACCATTTTCCCTTACTATAGACTATTCGGCCAACTTATCCCAAAATCAAGAACACTTACCCAAAAGCCGAAACGTATGGATAGCTTTTCGGCAGAGACTTGTAGATCCAAGCTTGCAACTGACTTTCCAAGATCCGATCCACCAAAATTCAAAGGAATGATGATAGCACGACAAAGATTTGGTCACTAGAGTATTCGTCACAAGGTTTGGGGCGATGAAGAAATCGGCTCCAAGAGCAAAGGTTTTCGGCTTTTGAAGTCACGAATATTTGGTCCCCAACAATTGAGATAAAGGTGGGACGGCACAAGTAATGGAGAAAGAAGAGAAAGATATTTGATTTAAGGCTTTAGGAGAGAAGAAAAGAAAACACAAAAGGAAGAGGTGAGGTTTAGAATAGAAAAAGTGAAGGAGAATTCGACAGAGCACTATAGTTGCTGAATAGCACAAAGGGAATTCCAATTTCCGAAATAGCATAGAAGGAATTTGGCACCCCCTATTTATACACAAAACCAAAACTCTGCCTACCCCCCAAAGTCCCAATCGGCTCCAACTCTTCCCCATCTCATCTTTTCGTTTTTCTCCCCGATAACTCCCCAATCATTTTCCTAAATTTTCTCTTCTGATCACTCTCCTTAGAGTCCATCATCACACCACTTCCAACCTTCTAGAAGGCCAAAATTAAACTCCTAAAAATACTAAGCTAGGATTTGAACCTAGGATCTCCTTGCTAGCCCATAACTTCACCTTCCTATACCCTAAGTGGCGTCACTTAGCCACTCCACCACAAGACTCTTTGATGTCATTTTTCCCTATTTTTATTTAAAAGCCCAACTACTCACTGCCCTAGTTCCTTTAATAATTAATTAAAAATTCCTTCTCCTCAAAGTTCGAACCCAGCATTTCTCCAACACCCCTAGACACTCCAAGTTTATTAAACCCTTAAAGCCAACATGTCATTTGTCATTTTCTTGCTTAAAAAATTTATGAGACCCAAAGCCCAAAGCCCAATTCATCTAGGCCCAAAATTCGGGGCGTTACAAAATTAGTCTCTAGTATGAGCATGACTATAGAGTCTACTGAAATTGTAATAAGAGTGTCTAATCCTCTAGGCAAGTATGTGTTGGTTAATAGAGTATACAGAGGTTGCCTTTTCATGATTAGGGGTCATTGCTTCCCGGTTGATCTTATGTTATTGCCGTTTGATGAGTTTGATGTCATCCTTGGGATGGATTGGTTAGTTACTCATGATGTAATTGTGAATTGTGGAAAGAAGTTTATTGAGATGAAATGTGAAAATGGGGATCTTATTCGTGATGAATTAGACGAGCAAGACAGATCACCAGTACTGATCTCCTCCTTGTTGACTCAGAAGTATTTCAGAAAAGGGTACAAAGCTTACCTTGCCTTTGTGATGAATGCTAAAAAGATTGAGTTGAGAATTGAGTCGGTACCCATAGTATGCGAGTATCTAGATGTTTTCCCGGAGGAATTGCCAGGGTTACCTCGGTTAGATAGATTGGATTTGGGATTGAGTTAGCTCCGGGTACTACCCCATTTCTATTGCTCTGTATAGAATGGCTCCAACTGAGCTAAAAGAATTGAAAGTACAGTTGCAAGAGCTAACGGATAAAGGCTTTGTAAGACCAAGTTTTTCTCTGTGGGGAGCTCACGTATTATTTGTGAAGAAGAAAGATGGTTCTCTGAGGTTATGCATAGATTATCGGCAACTCAACAAGGTAACTGTGAAGAACAAGTACCCGTTGCCAAGAATTGATGATCTATTTGACCAATTGAAGGGAGCCACGGTGTTTTCCAAGATAGACTTGAGGTCTGAGTACTATCAGTTGAGAGTCAAGGACTTGGATGTATCGAAAACTGCATTTCGGACGAGGTATGGCCACTATGAATTTTTGGTCATGCCTTTTGGCTTAACAAATGCCCCAGCCGTTTTCATGGATTTGATGAATCACATTTTTTGGCCAAATTTGGATAAACTTGTCGTAGTTTTCATTGATGATATACTGATCTACTCTCAAGATGAGAACGAACATGCTAAGCATTTGAGAAAGGTTCTACAAATTTTGAGAGATAATCAATTGTATGCCAAGTTTAGTAAAAGTGAATTTTGGCTTAAGGAAGTGGGATTTTTTGGGCACATTGTCTCGAGAGATGGAATTAAAGTTAACCCGAGTAAGATTTTAGCAGTTGTGGAATGGAAACCGCCAACGAGCGTAACTGAAGTAAGGAGTTTTCTAGGCCTAGCCAGCTATTATATGCGTTTAGTCAAGGGGTTTTCCATGATAGCTACTCCGGTGACGAGACTATTGCAAAAAGATGTAAAGTTTGATTGGACAGAAAAGTGCCAACAGAGTTTTGAGAAACTAAAGGCGTTGTTGACTGAGGCTCCTGTTTTGGTGCAACCCGAACCGGGAAGAGAATTTGTGATTTATAGTGATGCATCCATGAATGGATTGGGTTGTTTACTTATGCAAGATGCCAAGGTGATAGCATATGTTTCTAAACAATTAAAGCCGCACGAGAAGAATTACCCGATTCATGATTTGGAATTAGCCGCCATTGTGTTTGCATTAAAGATATGGAGACACCATTTATATGGTGAAAAGTGTCGAATATTCACCGACCATAAAAGCCTAAAATACTTGATGACTCAAAAGGAATTGAATTTGAGGCAACGAAGATGGTTAGAGCTGATTAAGGATTATGAGTTAGTGATTGAATACCATCCGGGAAAGGCGGACGTAGTCGCCGATGCTTTGAGCAGAAAATCCTTATTTGCGCTGAGAGCCATGAATACACGAATGTCTTTGTTAGATGATGGTTCTATTCTAGCCGAGTTGAGGGCTAGACCATTATTTCTTCAAGAGATTTGTGAAGCACAGAAAGAAGACATCAACTAACAAGCCAAAAGTGTTCTATGTGAGTCAGATGTTGAGTTAGACTTTCGGGTAAATCCTGATGAATGTTTGACGTTTCGAGATAAGGTCTGTGTACCCAGAAATGATGAACTTATTCGAAGGATTTTGAGTGAGGCACATAGGGGATGTTTAACTGTACACCCAGGCAGCACAAAGATGTACAATGATTTGAGGAAATGGTATTAGTGGCCTAGCATGAAGAATGACTTTTTTGAGTTTGTATCGAGATGTCTGATTTGTCAGCAAATGAAGGCTGAACATCAAGTACCTTCAGGTATACTTTAGCCAATAATGGTTCCTGAATGGAAATGGGACCGTATTACTAAGGACTTTGTGATGGGTTTATCGTTGACACCGAAAAAGAAAGATGTTGTATGGGTCGTAGTAGATAGACTTACCAAGTCAGCCCATTTCAAACCAGTATGAGTCGATTACTCACTTTATAAGTTGGCAGAATTGTACGTGTCAGAGATAGTAAGACTCCATGGTGTACTATTGTCGATTATTTCGGATAGAGATCCGAGATTCACGTCATGATTTTGGAAAAACTTACAAGAGTCTTTAGGCATAAAATTAAGCTTCAGTACAACTTTCCATCCACAAACCGACAGGCAGTCAGAAAGAGTAATATAGATACTCGAAGACATGCTCTGATGTTGTGTTTTGGAATTCCAAGGTAATTGGGAGAAATACTTACCATTGGTGGAATTCTCCTACAACAACGGTTTTCAGTCAAGTTTGAAAATGGCGCCTTATGAAGCATTGTATGGGCATAAATGCCGAACGCCCTTGTATTGGACAGAACTCAGAGAGAAACAAATACACGGGGTCAATTTGATTAGAGAAACTGAAGAGAAAGTAAAAGTGATACGTGAATGTCTGAAAGTGGCCTCAGATAGACAAAAGTCCTATTTGGATTTAGAAAGAAAAGAGATTAAGTTCCTTGGTGATATAGTGTTTATGAAAGTATCACCATGAAAGAAAGTTCTTAGATTTAGCCGGAAAGGCAAGTTGAGTCTGCGCTTTATCGGACCTTATGAAGTTACCGAGAGGATATGACCGGTAGCTTATCGTTTGGCCTTGCCACCTGAGCTGGAAAAGATTCATGATGTTTTCCACGTATCCATGTTGCGACGATACCGTTCGGACCCTTCACATGTGATAGTACCAACAGAGCTAGAAATTCAACTGGACTTGACTTATGGCGAAGTGCCGAATAAAATTTTGCCGCGAGAGGTCAAACAGTTGAGGAACAAAAGTATAGCCCTTGTTAAAATACTATGGCCGAGACATGGAATAGAAGAGGCTACATGGGAGCTCGAGCAGGCTATGCAAAACTAGTATCCCAACCTTTTTACCGATAAGCTTTTCAAGGTCGAAAATACTTAAGGGGAGGAGAATTGTAACAGCCCGATTAAGGGGCTAATCGGAGCAGTGGTTCGGAACCACTAATCTGAGGTTAGAGAAAATTATTTTCATGATAATTTATGAGTTAGAGTATGATTGTATAAGAACATGAAAATTTTGGTGCTTTAATTTTAGCGATTTCATGCTTAATCGCAAAAAAGGACTAAATCGCATAAAGTGTGAAAGTTTAAAATTTCCAGCTAAGGGTGCCAAATAGCTACGAAATATTAATTAGAGGTCTTTAAAGGGCAATTATTCCCTTAAATAAAGGTTGGCCGGCCATAGGGGACAAGAAAGTCAAAAAATTTGGTCAAGTAGGTGGATTAGGTGGACTAAATTGGGATTTTATATTAAAATAGCAGCAAATAGGGGCTTGAAAGCTTCAAAAATTTTAGCACACTCTTCTCTTTACAAGTAAGTGTTCTAGTGATCATTTCTTGATAAAAATTGTACTTTCGAAACCCCTAAAGCTTAAGCTTTCTAAAGAGGGGACTATTTTGTAAAATGGTGAAGAGTTTAGAGTTTTTCCATGAGAGCTTTTAAGTTGTTTGCTGCATTTTTATGGAAGAAAATGAGTCTTAGTTGTTAGATAAACAACTTTGTGAAAGGTGTTACTATGAAAACACCTAGATGAACCTTTTTGTAAGGGTTATAAAGTTTGTAGTAAATGTGTGAAATGTTGGGTTTCGATGATAGCCATAAGAGAAATAAATGTTCACCTAGGCTTGTTGAAGGTAGAAATTTGATTAGAATTGATTTTCAGGCCTAGGGGTAAAATGGTCATTTTGCCAAAGTCTAAGGGCAAAATAGTAATTTTGCCAGAGCATGATTATTGAAATGCATTTATAAATGTGATGATTAAAATGAGCTAATTTGCTATTATAGAGCAAGAAGAACCAAGAATCAACTTCGAACGGGGAAAGAACAAAATATCGGACTAGACCGACATTCTAGCCTATTTTGAAAACGAGGTAAGTTTGTATGTGACAAATTCAACAATTACGCCAGCATGTTTGAGAACGTTTGATATTATGATGATACATGATATTCTACTAAATTGAGTAAGTTGAGATGTTGAAGTCCTAGCTGGACTATAGTGAATGTGAAAACACTATCATTGTGACATGAGATGGATGAGGTCTCGTATAAGACCATGTCGGGGACATCGCCTCGGCACCGAACTGAGATCCCGTATAAGACCATAACAGGGATATGGCTTCGGCCTTGAATATTAAAAATCGTATAAGACCATATTTGGGATATAGCATCAGTATTAATGTGAGGTTCCGTATAAGACCATATCCAGGATATGGCATCAGTATTTAGAGATGATCCATGCGAGACCACATCCGGGATGTGGCATTGGCTTCGCGTTTATGCTAATGATAATGAATATGCATATTTGAGTATCCCTAATGATTTATTGGGATAAATAGATTAGCTTAGAAACAAAAACGAGAATTGTATTAAAGCTATGTGATTGAGTTAACACGGGTACCCGTGAGTAATTCACGAAGAACATTTACGATATGTGGCATGGTGTGTGCTAGATAAGGGCAAGTATGAGTAAGTATGGCAAGGAGCCTATGACTTTGTGTGTGGTTATTTAAGGCCATGGATGGATATTGTCATGAGCTTATTGTTGCTATTTATTTCCATGCAAACTTATTAAGCTTTATGCTTACCCCTTTCATTGCCCTTTTCCTTGTAGTATTGTCAAGTTAGCTCGAGAATTCGCGGACGTCGGAGTTGGAGATCACAGTATCAACCACTTTTTGGTATAGCCAAATTAGACTTATTTTGAGTATGGCATGTATAGGACCTGAATGTTTTCGTTATGTCATATTTGCAAGCCAAATGTGTTGGCTACTATGGTTGTTTCAATTCATTTTGTAAATGGTCATTAAAGTTGGGTCAATACTTGACTAGTTCTTATATATATATATATATATATATATATATATTCATTGAGGATGAATCATGAAGTTTATGCTTGATTTGAGTTGGTGTAAGTATCGTTGCTATGTATGGTGGCATTTGGCTTGGAATATAGCCCTTTTTAATGTCCACACGGGTAGACACACGGGCATATGTCTAGGCCGTGTGTGATACACAGTCAGCCCCATAGGCGTGTTGATCGGCCGTGTGTCCCCTTGTGAGCTAGGTTTACAAGTCAGTATGCTCAGTAGTAAACACACGGGCAGAGACAAGGCCGTGTGTCTCAACCGTGTGAGAGGCACGACCTTAGACATGGGCGTGTGCCTTTTTTGTTTGACCTTAGTGAGGTGATGACGTCATAAACAGAATGCCAAGGTTTTAGCGCACGGGCTAAGACACGGGCGTGTCGAGGCCGTGTGAAAAACATGGGCTAGGGACACGGGCGTGTGTCTGGCCGTGTGAAATAAGTCAGTGTCGACCACGGGTGAAGAACACGGGCACGTCTCAGGGGCATAAGGGCGTGTCCCTTGAACAGCACGGGCGTGTGGCCCCTGTTTGGACAAAATTTTCTAAGTGCGTAAAAGTTTTCGGTTTAATTCTAAAACCTCCCAGAAGTATGTTTAAGGCCTCGTAGGCCCAGAATGAGCAAGTTATGAGTTTAAATGAAAAGTTTCTAAGCTGCAGGGAAATTTTATAGCCGGATTTGTTATGTTTAAGCAAGTTAAGTTAGGTAATGCCTCATATTCGGTTCCGGCTTCGAACATGGGTAAGGGGTGTTACATTTATTTGGTATCAGAGCCACGATTTAGTTGATTGTGGGACTAGCATAGCATAAGTATGAGTCTATCTATACATGCCATACGTAAGAGTACCTATGTAATGATAGTGTGATGGCTCCTGACATTTTAAATTGTGTTTTTATATAGGAAATAGATCCTGATCCCGATCGAATTGCAGCTAATGATGCTACGAGTAATGCACCGGCTCCTGCGCAAGGGACCGCGCCAGTAGATAGTAGACCCGAGACCTTGGGTTAGGGAGAAGAGGCCCGAGAAACCTTTCTCCACATGATGAGCAACTAGTACACTGAGTACATTTGAGCATATCCTAATGCTCAACCCCCTCCACCCCCACCTATTCCTCAACCCACTCCTGTAGCTCCTTAAATGGTTAAGGTAGTGAGAAGAGAAAGGCCTCCGGTCGATAAGATCCGGAAACAATGAGCCAAGTCATTTCGGGCTAGTAAGGATGATGACCTGGAGGGAGCGTAATTCTGGCTCAAGAATACCATCAGGGTATTCGATGAGTTTTCACGCACGCCTAAAGAGTACATAAAATGTGCGGTATCTCTCTTGAGAGATTCGGCCTATCAGTGGTAGAACACCCATGTGTCGGTGGTACCAAGGGAGAGAGTTAGCTGGGAATTCTTCCAAGAGGAATTTCAGAAGAAGTATATCAGCCAAAGATTCATTGACCAGAAGAAGAAAGAGTTCTTGGAGCTAAAGCAAGGCCAAATGACGGTGACTGAATACGAACGTGATTTCGTAAGGCTTAGTAAGTATGCCTAGGAGTGCGTGTCTATCAAGGCCATCACGTGCAAAAGGTTCGAGGACGGGTTAAATGAAGATATCCATTTATATGTTGGGGTCCTCGAACTAAAAGAATTTGTAGTGTTGGTAGATAGAGCTTGTAAAGCCGAAGAGTTGGCTAAGGAGAAAAGAAGAGCTGAGACTGAGTCCCATGACTCGAGAAAAAGGCAATTGAGTAAGTCCTACCAATCCTCATCTAAGAAATCGAGGGATTTCGCTACTCGACCAGCCACTTCGGTCTGGTTTTCGTACCAAAGAAAGGGCAAACAGTTTTCGGGGTCTATAGCACAGACCACATTAGTTGCTAGTGTTGGCAATACCCGACCGAGTAGACCGGAATGCCTGCAGTGTGACAGGCGTCATTTTGGTGAGTGCTAAGCAAATGAGAAGGCTTGTTTTAGATGTGGGTCTTTAGACCATTTTATCAGAGATTGCCCTGAGGCGAGCGAGAAAGAGAAGTCCCAGAATGCAAGACCGAGAAGTGCTGCTAGAGGAAGGCCGCAGAGAAACCCGGGAAATGAGATGAGTGGAAAAATTCATCTAGAGAGCAGACTGCAAGAGACGAGGGTAGAGCACCGGAAAGAACATATGCCATTCGTGCTTATGAAAAGGCATCTTCCCCTGACGTGATCACGAGTACATTTTCTCTCTATGATACTCGTGTTATAGCTTTAATTGATCCGAGATCTACCCACTCATACATATGCATGAAATTTGTAACACCCCTAAACCTGACCTAGAAGGTAGGCCCGAATCCAGCTTGTCACATTGAAGTGTTTTTGTGAAAACCTTATTTTCATTGAAAACTCTTCTAGAGAAAAGTTAACTAAAATCCAGTTTACTTTCAAAACAAGGTGTAGCCAAAAACCATTTCCTTGTTCTATGTAAAAATTTCCTTTGACAGCGGAAGCTCGTTCTTAAAACACAATTATTTTCAAAAAAAACTTGAAATATGTTTAAGAGAAATAAATCCAGGTTCCGTTTCAAAATTACAATGCATAGTGGAAGTAAAGGAATAATAACTAGAGGGAAACCTTATTACCATCTGAAATAAAATAACTTTTGGCCTGTCAACATGTCCTCTTTGGCTAAAGTGAACAGACACTATGCACCAGGTAGGATTCCAGAGAAGAGGAGGTGGGTCACTAGGACCGCTTAAGTACCAAGCCCTCCCTAGATCTAATCCTAGACATGCATATGTCTATTGCCACACTCTACCCTAGCGACTTGTCCATAGACATGTTTGATTATTGAACTAAGTTTTATGTTGTTTAAGAATTCATCAAAACTAAGCCTAGAGTCCATTAAAACCCTAGCATGCATTTCTAAAATCCCATAAGGCCCACTAAGCCCAATCATGTCCATACAGCCCATTAAGCCCAATCATATACATGTAGCCCATTAGGTCCGATCATAATCAAATCATACAACCATCCATATTAATCCATCATTCAATTTCACATATCAACTCTTGCTGATTTGGGCCCATAAGCTCGGCAGGCCCATTTAGCCCCTTCTGGCCCAGTTGTAATTCACGTGTACCCGTGAGTAATTCACGAAGAACATTTACGATATGTGGCATGGTGTGTGCTAGATAAGGGCAAGTATGAGTAAGTATGGCAAAGAGCCTATGACTTTGTGTGTGGTTATTTAATGCCATTGATGGATATTGTCATGTGCTTATTGTTGCTATTTATTTCCATGCAAACTTACTAAGCTTTATGCTTACCCCTTTCATTGCCCTTTTCCTTCTAGTATTGCCAAGTTAGCTCGAGAATTTGCGGACATCGGAGTTGGAGATCACACTATCGACCACTTTTTGGTATAGCCAAATTAGACTTATTTTGAGTATGGCATGTATAGGACCTGAATGTTTTCGTTATGTAATATTTGCAAGTCAAATGTGTTGGCATTCAATTCATTTTGTAAATGGTCATTAAAGTTGGGCCAATTCTTGACTAGTTCTTATATATATATATATATATATATATATTCATTGAGGATGAATCATGAAGTTTATGCTTGATTTGAGTTGGTGTATGTATGGTTGCTATGCAAGGTGGCATTTGGCTTGGAATATAGCCTTTTTTAATGTCTACACGGGTAGACACACGTGTGAGTGTCTAGGCCGTGTGTGATACACGGTCAGCCCCATGGGCTTATTGATCGGCCATGTGTCCCCTTGTGAGCTAGGTTTACAAGTTAGTATGCTTAGTAGTAAACACACAGGCAGAGACACGGTCGTATGTCTCAGCTGTGTGGGAGGCATGGCCTTAGACACGGGCGTGTGCCCAGGCCATATACCTGAAGTTAGGAATTTAATTTGACACACAGCCTAAGGACACGGGCATGTGCCTTGGTCGTGTGACCTTAGTGAGGTGATGACGTCATAAACAGAATGCCAAGGTTTTAGCACACGAGCTAAGACACGGGTGTGTCGAGGCCGTGTGAAAAACATGGGCTAGGGACACGGGCGTGTGTCTGGCCGTGTGAAATAAGTCAGTGTCGACCACGGGTGAAGAACACAGGCATGTCTCAGGGGCACACAGGCGTGTCCCTTGAACAACACGAGTGTGTTGCCCCTATTTGAAAAAAAATTTTCTAAGCGCGTAAAATTTTTCAGTTTAATTCTGAAACCTCCCAGAAGTATGTTTAGGGCCTCGTAGGCCCAGAATGAGCAGGTTACGAGTTTAAATGAAAAGTTTCTAAGCTGCAGTGAAATTTGATAGCCTGATGTGTTATGTTTAAGCAAGTTAAGTTAGGTAATGCCTCATATCCGATTTCGGCTTCGAACACAGGTAAGGGGTGTTACAACACCTGTGTGCCATGCCGTGTGCTAGGCCGTGCTAATCTTGTAGGGTATAGTGACTTTTGTCACACGGCCAAGTCACACTCCCTTGTGTGAGGCCGTGTGGAGCATACTAACTTGATTTCTAATTCAACACCAGGGGACACGCGGCCATGTAACATGTAACACCCCTAACTCGTATCTGTCGCCAGAGTAGGGTTACGAGGTATTACCGATCAATTCACAACATATAGCATACATTTATCAAACATAAATCATTCATTCTCATAAATCATTCAACACAATTACATTGTCCCTTATAAGGGCCTACGAGGCCTTAAACATGCTTTAGAAGTGGTTCGGGACTAAACCGATAACATACGAAAAATTTTGGAAACTTAGAAAAATTTCAACCATACACGCTCGTGTGAACAGACCGTGTGCCTCACACGGCTCCAGACACGCCCTTGTCTTAGGCCTGTGGAAACAAGGCATACATATTGACTTGGGTCACGCGGCCAACCACACGCCCGTGTCTCTAGCACATGTGCGCTTTGAAGTGGCCTCACACGCTTGTGTGCCAGGCCTTGTGCTAGGCCATGCCAAACCTGTAGGGTATACTAACTTATGCAACACGGCCAAGTCACACGCCCGTGTGCTAGGCCGTGTGCCAACTAGGGCGTACATTGACTTGTACCACACGGCCAGTCACACGCTCGTGTGTGAGACCGTGTGGAGCACACTGACTTCAATTCAATTTCAACACCAGGGGACATAGGACCGTGTAACTTGACCGTGTGTCGCACATGGCTAAGACACACGCCCGTGTCTCTGCCCGTGTAGACAAAAATAGGCCATTTGCAAGGCCAATTTGCCACCCCAACTTCAATGTACCTACACAAGGCAAAATGGTACCATTTCATCATACAATCAGGCAGCCAAAATCATCAATCAAATGCACAATTCATACCATTATAATTTCATCTATTCCAATTCCCAAATCACTACCATTTACTTAGCCAAATACATGCCAAAACAATATCAAACAATATGGTTCATTTACCATAATTCACACATACATAACTTACCCTATAAATAACCAACACAACATCTAAAATCATACCTCATCAAGGCATTTCTCAAGCATTTATACTCCACAAATCAATTAACCATTTGAGCAACTATGAAACCATAACCACATTCATACCAAACATACCAAAATAAGCCATCACTCATGGCTATATATACAAACCAAAACATATACATTTACAAGCCATATCTTATAATAGTCCAGTTTAGACCCTAGTCAGAATAGTAGTTTTGAGACCACAAATCCAAGTCAGAATAATATATTAATATTATTTTTCGTGCTTCTGATATGTGAATTAGTATGTGTGAAATTTATGTGAGTTAAATTGTCTGTCTGTGTGCTTAATTTGAGAAAAGGATTAAATTGCATTAAATGCAAAACTAGCATGATATTTGTAAAAGTACCTATTTGATGTGGCTTATTAAGGTGGAAGCCTTATGTTGTTATTAAGCCATTAATGAGAAAGTGGATGGTTAAATGACATAATAACCTCAGTGTTTGTTTGTCTTATATGAGTAATAAATGGGTAATATAGTAAAAGATGTATTATTATGTTTTATATGATATTATAACATGAAAATAAGCCATAATACTCATCCATCTAGCCAAAAATTAGCAAAGAAAAAGAGGAAATAAGCCAAGCTAGGTTTCAGCCATGTTTCAGCATAATTAAGGTATGTTTTGACTTTAGTTTTTGATGATTTTTATGTTTTTGAGATTGTTTGCTTAGTCTATTAGCAAGCCCATGTTGTAATTTGAAGAATTGATGATGAATATGAGATGTGCCATTGATGCAATGGTGAGCTTTGTGATGAGTATTGGTGTTAAATGAAAGATATGTGTTTAATGAACATGTTTTGTTCTTGAATTTTTGATAAATTTAGCTAATTAGGGCTAAATTATGAAAATAATATTTTGGAGGGCTAAATTGTGAATTTGATGAAAAATATGGACTTATATGGTCCCTAGAGAATTTCGCTATGCATTTGTGTAAATAAATTTTGTATATTTGATGTTTTGAGAAAAATGGACTAAATTGTCCAAATGAGAAAATGTGAGGGCTAATTTATAAATTGCCCTAAATATGTGTTCTTGGATTGAATTGAATGAATTAGTGAATAAAAAGGGTTAAATTTGAATATGTATAGTTCAAGAACCGAAGAAAACGGACTTAGATCGCGGGAAAGTGAAAGTAGTTGAATAATCGAGTCCGATCGAATATCCGAATTCGAGGTAAGTCTATATACAAATAAATGTGTTTACATTGAACTATTTGTGTATATATGGAATTTGAATTGCTATGAATATCCATTGAGATGGAATGCATGTGAAATTCGAGTTATGAATAAATCGATAAGTTGATAACGTCTAAGAAGTCCTATTTGAACTTAGGGATAGATAGGATAGTATATGTCATGACATAGGTGTCTGTTATGTAATATCATGTAAGAACACATCTGGGACATTGGCATTGATTAGAGATTTCATGTAAGACCACGTTTGGGACGTTGGCATCGAGATGAAATTTACGTGTAAGACCATGTCTGGGACATTGGCATCGTATTGATTCGTGTAAGACCATGTCTGGGACAGTGGCATCGATATTTGGTTGCATGTAAGACCACGTCTGGGACGTTGGCATTGTACGACTATTCTGAGCACTCTGAGTATCCTATTTAGTTCCGAATGGTTCAACGGGCAAGTCCGAGATACGAACGACTATGTGATTTGTATATCTGTTTCAGGTACGTTTGATATGTATACTAAGTGTGTTTGAAAGGTAAATGTCTATATGAACTTACTAAGATGAATATGTGTATTGAAATGATGGAGTAATAAGTGAATATATGCTTGAATTGGCTATGTGTATATGTGTTATTTGAGTTGAAGAATGTGGTAAGATATGGCTAAGTAAATGAACCAAAGAATATATGTGATGAATTTACTATGAGAACCATTAATGTCATTGTATCTACATGGTTATTTGCTCTATTTTTTTTAGATCGTCAAAGCTACTGAAGGCTCGGGGATCGTCGAGGATTGTCATCACACTACTCAATCTTGTTTTGATACTTTGTAAATATGTATTTAGTTAAATATGGCATGTATAAGCTAGTCATTTTGGATTGTGTTTGAAATGTGTATAAATAGCCATGAGATGTGGCTAGATAAATGTTGGTAATATGCATGAGTGAATATGATATATGATACATGACTCGGTATGGCTTGATAGCTAATGAAATGACCAAGGCTATGGTAAGTATATGAATGCATCATGAGTATGTATATTTGAGCAAAGGAATGATTATATGAAAGATAAATGTGAATGAATCATGTTTGAATGTATATGTGTTTAGTTGTGCAAATTGGCACGCAAATTAGCAAATTTAGAAAAGAGATTGAATGCAAAGTTTTGTTGAAAATTTGATATGTTTTTGGTTGTCAATTATGCATGAAATGAATTGGTTTAATGCTTGTAGGTTTGAACCAAGTGTGGGTGGCATTTTGGCCTTGCTAATGGCCTGTTTTGCATACACGGCTGTGGCACACGGGCGTGCCTGGTGGCCGTGTGATTAAGTCAGTAGCTAGCTTAATTATGCACGTCCATGGCACACGGGTGTGTCTGGTTGCCATGTGGATAAGTCAGTATACATGCTCTGTTTTGGCACGGCCAGGACATATGGGTGTGTCTAGTAGCCGTGGAAGGTACACGGCCAATCCACACAGGCGTGTAACCTCTATAACTTAGAAGAGTTTTATATTTTCGAGAAATTCCATATGTGTTCGGTTTAGTCCTGACCTATTCTAAAGCATGATTAAGGTCTCGTTGACCTTTAAAAGGGACACCTTGATTGCGATTGATGAATTGTATTATTAAATGTTTGTAAAGTTTCCAATTTGTCCGGTAATGCCTTTAACCCTAATCCGGTGATGGATACGAGTTAGGGGTGTTACATATCTCATGGCTATAATCACAACCAAAATACCACATCTAACCTATACATGCAATATACCATAAATATATAATTCAAAAGTACCAACTTAGATGTTTGATAGTGAGATAATGTTCCCGACGACTCCCAGATCCAAGCTAGCCTTGATTCACTATAAAACATAGAAAAATAACACGAAGTAAGCCTCATAGCTTAGTAAGCTCGTATGTGAATAACTTATTTCATCGAATAAATGCAAATCAACCAATTACACATCACAACACCATATACACCTTAACTACAAACCTTTCTCATGTCTCAAAACATGATCAAATACAAACTTTCACTATTTAATACTCGAATAGGTTCTGTACGTACATATATCACCTCATACTAACCTCATTCTCAACCACATCATTCGTTTACCCGTTGAACCATTCGGAATAAAAATCGAATACTCAGGAGTCTCGTACGGTAAGTACCTATACCATGACCTGTAGCCAAATCAATGTAACTTATCCGAAGAACTATTATCATGGCCCAAAGCCAAATCATCCGAAAGGGATGGCCCGAAGCCAAATTGGTAAAATACGCACCCGAAGTGCTAATATCATGGCCCGAAGCCAACTCAACGTATCACTTACTGACATGTCAATAGTATCCAAAACTATTCTTAAGGTTTAACCGGGCTTTCACGCTTTTTGTTTCTATCATCGAATGCATCCGCAAAGTCATTTTCACAATTCATACATTATCCATAATCCCGTTTTAACAATTTATGCAACATTAGAGCATTTTAACATACACTTATAATGTAATCATCACATATGAACTTACCTCGTATTTAGAATTGATAGATCGGGTCGACTACTCAATAACCTTACTTTTCCCCCGATCTAAATCCGAATTCTTTCTTTCTTAATCTATATGAATTCAAAATTAACTTACTTATTCATCTACTCATTCAATTAATCCAAAAATACACATTTGGGCATTTTTACACATTAGCCCTTAAACTTTTGCAATTAATCAATTTAGTCCCTATTTCACAAAAATACAAAATTCACACAATTCAACAAAACCCATGCTTGACCGAATTATATATAGGTCCCTAGCATTCCAAAACTTTCATTTATTTCACATTTCAACCACACAATTTGCACATTTCACAATTTAATCCCTATTATGCATTTTCACCAGAAATCACTTAACAAAACATGTAAAACTATCATCAAGCTTTCATATTTCAACATTAAACATCAAAGAACACATGGATTCAACAATGGCAACTCTCAAAATTTTTAACATTTCGAAATTAAAGGTACAGGCTAGCTAGATTGAGCTGCAATGATTACAAAAACATAGAAATCATCAAAAATCGAGCTCAAAACACTTACCAATTAAGCTATGAAGATGTCAAACCCTAATATGCATAAAAATGGTGTTTTTCACCTTGGAATTTCGGTAATGGCAAAAAGGATGAACAAAAATCATATTTTGTTATATTTTTATTAACTTAATTACATAATTACTTACCCTTAATGAATAAACATAATAATTCATAATGCATGTCCATTAATGTCCACTCATGCTAATAATGGTATAATTGCCACTTAAGGGCTCCCACATTTCTATTTCATAACCATTAGGCACTATAATCAATGAGAACATTAGTTTTGCATCTTATGCGATTTAGTCCTCTTTATCAAATTAAGCATTCAAACAATCAAATTAGTTCCCGAAAATTTGACACATTAATACTTTCAAGCTCTAAACACATAAAATAATATTAAAATATTTTTTTCAATCTCGAATTTATGGTTCCAAAACCACTATTCTGATTTAATGAAAATTGGGTTGTTACATAACATAATTGTGTGTCACACACGACTGAGACACACGCCCATGTCTCTGCCCATATGGACAAAAATAGGCTATTTACCAAGCCATTTTGCCACCCCTAATTGGCACACACCTACATCAAACCAAATGCACAATTCCTAGCATTTATAAACAACCACAACCAAGAATAAAATATATACCAATTCAATACCAACATCTATCATGCTTATAATACCATATTCTTGCCTATTCAAATTATACCAATTCACATTTCCAAAGCATTCATATGTACCATTTCAATTAAACAAATCTTAGCCTAAAACCACAAACGCAACCCTTCTCAATTCATCAACCATTAGCGACCTTGACGGTTGTATTCAACAATCCATTCTCAAGCAATCATGAACCACATCACTAAGAGGCATTAATACATATATACATACACCACATAATTGCCAAAACAAGCCAACTTACATGGCTAACACAAACCAAACACTAAATATTTACAAGCCAACACAAATGGCCAAAAACATGCTACATATACCAAAATGACTCAAAGTCCCTATACATGCCATATACTTAAAATACCAAAGCTCATAGGTACCAAGTGATAGGTGGATTGTGTGAAGTGATCTCCGACGATCCCCGAATTCGAGCTAGCTTGATAACACTAAAAAATATAGAAAAATAAACAAAGTAAGCTATAAAGCTTAGTAAGCTCTTATACAATAAACTTAATTCAATCTCAAGATTATAAATCAACAATTTGAATATATCAACATTTAGCATATATTAGCTAACAAACCTTTCATATACACAATTATGATATTAATCACATTCTTCACAAGTTTCTTCACATCAAGGCCTATACATGTCACGTACGTACCTGTACCATCTCATATCATTCTCATACTCAGTCACATCTTTCGTTTACCCATTGGACCATTTGGAGTAGAAGTCGGATACTCAAAAGCCTCGCACAATAAGTACCTATACCATGGCCCGAAGCCAAATTAAGGAAGCTTATATCCGAAATACTGATATCATGGCCCAAAGCCAAATCAGTATAACTTGCATCCGAAGCGCTAATATCTTGGCCCGAAGCCAACTCAATGTATCCTCTAATGACATGTCACTAGTATCCTAAACTATTCTTAAGGTTCAACCAGGATTTCGAATGTCGAACTGTTGTCAAATAACTATCGATCATATCCATAGTCTCGTATTCACAATTTATGCAATATCAAAGCATATGAAATACATTTGTATCAAAACTTATAATATACAAACTTACCTCGGGTTCAAAAACGATGAAATAGACTGATTAATCCGAAACTTTATTTTTCCCTCGATCTAATTCCAAATTCCACTTTTCTCGATCTATATAATATCAAATTCAACTCATTTAATTATCCCTATATTCAATTTAGTCCAAAACACACTTTAAAGCACATTTACACTTTTGCCCCTAATATTTCACATTTTTCACAATATAGTTCTTATTTCAAATTGACTAATCAAATGATAAAATTTCTAAACAAAACTTTCACACTATCATATATTCATACTGTACATATTAAAATAATAATAAAATAAATATTTTAACCTCAAATTTGTGGTCCCGAAACCACTGTTCTAATTTGACTAAAAACAGGCTGTTACATGGTTATAGCCCGATAACCCATTTAATTTATTATTTACAAAGGTTGTAATTTTATAAATACAACATGCGTGTCGTGCCTTTCTATATTTCTCTTGTACTTCTCTTCTCATCTTGCTCCCTTGTATGTAAAATGTGTTTCTATAATTGTAAATTGTACAAATTGAATAAAACTAGAGGAAAAGAAGGTTGGGCTACCTAAAGTGGAAAAGAAGCTTGAGAACTGACATAAACCCTTAGGATTCCTTATGGTTTTCCCATTGGCTTGGGAGGAACCACCTTAGTTTTATGGGCTATAACCATTGCATTTATTTATTGCTTTATATTTTTCTTGTATATGGTACATTTGATTATATGTTAGCATGCATGTTATAGGATATTGATAAGATCAATTAAAGGATTAAATAGAAAAATGTTGACCAATAATAGTGAGATTAATTTAATTTAAAAAACCCTCAATAAAATATTAAGTTAAGATTGCCTTCTAATATTTACCCTCTTTAAAGCCTCGATCGATACAATATGGGTTTTTCTAAAGCGAAGTACATGTATCTATCTTGGTAAAACATGAAGAATAAGCAAGTGATATTCGCCGGTTATCATATTGGTTAATAGCTTAACTAGGTTACTATAATAGGATCAAATACCTAGAGACAAGAGATTTGGATAAATCATGATATGATTGGAACAAAATAGAGGAGTTACATGTGATGTAATTGGCAAGTATTGCTTACCTAAATAACCATAATATTGAGAGAAAGATAAAGCTGACTTAAGAATAGGTGAAATATGGATCCTTACCCACTAGAAAACTTTAGAGAAAGTCTTTCCGAAATTAAAATATGAGGGTTATTAATTTTGAATAAAATAGTGGGAGCATCATTTAATAAAGTTATTTTAATAATTATAATAAGCTTGGTAAATGTACTAATTAGCATATTTTATTATTGTACATTAATTATGGCAAACAACACAAATTCTTTATCATTGCAATCAATCTTTGAGAAGGACAAGTTGAATGGCATGAACTTCCTTGACTGATTCTGTAACTTGAGGATTGTCCTCAAAGAAGAACGAAAATTATATGTCATTGAAGAACCCGTTCCTTATGAACCAGCAGCTAATGCCTCTAGAGTTGATAAGGATGCTTATAATAAGCATCTTGATGACATGTTAGACATAGGATGTCTAATGCTTGCCACCATGACTCCCGAGCTTCAAAAGGAACATGAGGATATGGTTGCCTATGATATGATCCAACATCTCAAGGAATTATATGAGGGGCAAGCACGTCAAGAGAGGTACGAGGCCCCTAAACCTCTGTTTCGATGCAAAATGTTGGAGGGAACTCCCGTGGGAACTCACGTTCTTAGGATAATAGGCTATATTGAAAGCTTTGAAAAACTAGAATACCCTCTAGGTATGGAGTTAACCACCGATGTCATCCTGCAATCGTTGCCGGATAGTTTTAGCCAATTTGTCCTTAATTTCAACATGAATGAGATTAATAAGATTTTTCCATTGTTGTTCAATATGTTATGAACTGTAACTGTAACACCCCAAACCCGGCCTAGACACTAAGACCGGATCTGGCGCGTCACATAGAAAGGTCTTTTAAAAACAAATTAATCGTGTGTTTGTTAAGAGGTTGGAACCTTAAGCTCAGACGTCTGTTGGAAAAGCTAAGCGATTGTTTAGAAAGTAGTTCGTTGAAAATGTTGCGCCTCTTTTGAAAATTCTGAGTTTTGTTATTTAATTTGAAAACCATACGACTTGTTTAAGGCTCGATTCTCTAAGAAGTTGTTATTATTTTAAAAACTGCTTTGATTAAGAAATTCGAATTTGAAAACTTGCGGAAACACGATGTTCTAAAAAACGTTTGCTAATGTTTTAAGAAAATCCCGAACTTATGCAATCAACATTTATCCATGAAAACTTAAAAGAAAATTTAACCAGAGGCCTTATTACAAAACATTAAACCCAAATAAGAAAAATAATATTAGAAATAAAGCAAAGAGGAATTTTACTAAAGTTTGCAAGTGATGTTTCTAAAGAATGGCCTCCATCGAGTCATCCATGGCCCCAAGTCCTTACTGCTGAACATTACCTGCGAGGTTAAAGAGAGAGGGGTGAGTTACAAGAACTCAGTATGTAATCCCCTTACCGTCTCCAACTGGGCCCGAACCCATATGACATCAAATTGGGCCTAAGCCCATTAAACATAATAGTGCAAATAATGAATTGATGCAGCCCAACCCATCCATCCAACACACCCTCGACCAGCCAATCACACCTGTGGGGATCAAGTCAACCCACCCCGCTGCTCACACTAATAATGCAGTCAAGTTGCTAATCATAGAGTATTTGTGGCTTAGCCACCGGAGTCATAATTATGTTTATATATATATATATATATATATATATATATATATATATATATTTGTATTGTGGCTATGCCACTAGGCTACACTGCTCTTCATTCAATTTCTCGCCCCATGCAACATGATAAAATGCATCATACATCACAATATATATATAGCATAATGTAATCATACATGCATTACCAGACAATATCGAAGGTAAGATAGACATTCAACCCAACAAGGGTATTTTAGTAAATCGGCCCAACAATGGCATTTCGGTAGACATTTTGGTAAATTGGCCCAATAAGGGCATTTCGATAAACCGGCCCAACAAGGGAATTATGGTAAATCGGCCCAACAAGGGCATTTCGGTAAATTGACCCAACAAGGGCATGTTGGTAAATCGGCCCATCAAGAACATTTCTATAAGTCGACCCAACAAGGGCATTTCGGTAAATCTGCCCAACAAGGGCATTTTGGTAAATCGGCCCGTTAAGGGCATTTTGGTAAATCGGCCCGTTAAGGGCATTTTGGTAAATCGACCCGACAACCACCGATTTTAGCGAATTTTAGATCTGGTGTTGTTTACGCGAGTTATTCGATTTCATGCAGTACTCCGGTTTATTAAACATACGATTGACAGAGATTTGGTTTTACCAACATTGCAGCGTATTACAAAACTACATGGTTACGGTGTGAGATTGATTACACACATGGCTACGTAGAGAACTATACCCTCCTGATCGTCGTCACCCTCACTATTGCGAACAACCACGATTTGCCTATCCGCAAAAGATGCCGACTCCCTTCCACAACCCGGCGGGAAATCTCGAACTGCTGACACCCTCCTTCGCTTGAACTTGGGAGTAGGGGTTACAAGTCCAATCCCCTTAGGTTCCCTCAGTGATACCTCCTTAGACTGGTTACCACTTGCTTCCATGAAGAAAACTTGATAAGTAAAGTACCACAGTGAAAACGGAACAAGGGGTTTCGGCTCTTACCACCACTTCCTGACGTTTGAGCGATTACAGAGCAGAGAAGAGAGTTGCTTGCTCCTTAGCACAATCGGCCTTAATCAAAGGAGAATCGAACACAGACAGATTTGGCTATGGCATGTTGAGAGAAGCAGAGAAGGGATTAGTTGGGAACGAAGAGAAGGTGAAATAGCCACCTCGGCTATGGGAGACATAAGAACGAAACGAAAAGAAATAAGAGAAAGAATCACCTTACCTTGATTACAGACGAGTCGACTGAGAAAGAGAGATTCGGCCAACTCCGTTTAAACAACTACAAGAGGAAGTCGCAAGGAGAAAGAATAAGGAGAAAATGGAGTTTCGGTGGGTGAAAACGAAACGAACAAATGGTGAGGGTTATACATTCGGCTATGAAAAAGAGAAACTGAGAGGAAAGGAAAGAACCTACTTACCAGATTCGGCCAAGGGAGGAGGTGCTAAAACACGCAGAGAAAGAGGAAAAACAGTGATGAAAAGATTCGGCTACTTGGAGAAAAAGAGATTAGAGAGGGATTCGGTCAGCAAGTGTTTGCCAACTAACAAAGAGGAGAGAATGGCTAAAGAAAAGATGAGAAAAGCAAAGAGGAGAAGTCACTCAATGGTCAAGGTTTCGGTAAGAAAAGATGCACAAAATGGCCAAAAAGAAAAGAAGCTCCTAATGCACAAATGCTCAACAAAAACTTAAGAATTTCAGCACATACACACCCTACCAAAACCGAATGCACTACTAACCAAAAAGACCCTTCTTGACCGAAATTTCCCCCTTGTACTTCCCCAAATTTGACCACTACTCCCTCTCACTTCACTCCACGATTTTCTCCTTAATTTACTCCTCAAACTCCTCTCCATCACTCATTCAAACTCATTTGACTGAGTCTTCAACTCCCCTTACAGAGTCCAAACTGAACTCTACTACCCTCACTTGCTTAGCACAAAATAAATTAAATAAGTTGCAGCAGGTAGGATTCGAACCCAAGCTCTCCCCTCTGCCATTTCATGCCATCACCACTATACCACCAGCTCACTTGTGTTAGCAATCTACCAGCATTTTCCCTTAAGCCCTGCCACCAACAGCCTTCTCCCCTTAAGTGCCCAAAAACCAAAATTTTACCAGGGCCCAAACTCGACCCCAGGCCTTCTTAGGGCCCCCAAACACCCTTAAACAACACACAGAACCAGTATAACATGAAATTACACAAATTTACAGACCCCTAGATTTTAGGATGTTACAATTCTACCCCCTTATAGAAATTTCAGCCTCAAAATTTTACCTTGTTAAAAGAGATGAGGGTATTGCTGCCGCATTGCCTCTTCTGGCTCCCGCGTGGCTTCCTCCGATCTGTGATTTCGCCACAGCACCTTAACTAACAGAACAGACTTCCTTCTCAACATTTTAACATCTCGATCCAAAATCCGTACAGGTTCCTCTTCAAATGTTAGGTCAGGTGTGACTTCAATTTCTTCCACTGGCATTATATGAGATTGGTCTGAATGGTAGCATCTCAACATTGAAACATAGAATACATCATGTATCCGATTTAACTCCGGAGGCATCTCAAGCTGATAAGCGACCGGTCCCATGCGTCTCACTATCCGATATGGCCCAATAAATCTGGGACTCAACTTACCCTTCCGTCCAAATCTTAAGACCTTCTTCCAAGGTGAGACCTTTAAAAAGACCTGATCCCCCACTGAAAACTCTATCTCCTTACGTTTCAGATCCGCGTACGACTTCTGTCTATCAGAAGCTTCTTTTAACCGAGTCCGAATCAACTTAACCTTTTCCTCAGTCTCTGAAATTAATTCCGGACCCAACTACCGTCGCTCGCCCAGTTCCGTCCAACAAGTAGGGGTACGACACGTACGACCATATAATGCCTCGTAGGGTGCCATCTGAATGCTGGACTAGTAGCTATTGTTGTACGCAAATTTCGCTAAAGGCAAATAGTCTTCCCAGCTGCCACTGAAATCAATCATACAGCCCCTTAACATGCCTTCTAAGATCTGGATTACCCTCTCCGACTGACCATCAGTCTGAGGATGAAACGCTGTGCTGAAATCCAACTTGGTACCCAGAGCTTGATGCAAAGCCTTCCAAAACCGAGATGTAAATCTTGGGTCCCTGTCCGATATGATAGACATTGGCACCCCATGTAGCCTCACAATTTCTGCCACATACAGCTTGGCTAACTTTTGAAGCGAGTAGTCGGTACGAACCGGTACAAAATGAGCAGACTTCGTCAATCGATCAACGATCACCCACACTGAGTCTTTCTTAGTAAGCGTCAGGGGTAGTCCACTAACAAAATCCATCGTTATCCTCTCCCACTTCCAAAGTGGAATTTTCACTGGTTGCAGCAACCCCGAAGGCAACTGATGTTCCGCCTTCACTTGCTGACACGTTAAACACTTGCTCATGAAGTCGACAACCTAACGTTTCAACCCTGGCCACCAATACTACTCATGAAGGTCTCGATACATCCTGCTTCCATCGGGGTGCATAGCGTATGGGCTACTATGCGCCTCCTGCAGAATCATTTGCCTCAATTCAGAATCCTTCGGCATACAAACTCTTCTACGGAAACATAGTATCTCCTCACTGTTCAGCCGAAAATCCACTGTCTCACCACTTTTCACTTACTGAAACAGAGAACCCAACGATTCGTCCAACAATTGCTTCTCCTTAATCTAATTAACCCAAGACGGTTTCACCTGCAGTTCCGCCAACAAACTACCATCCTCATAAAGGCTGAGATGAGCAAACATAGCTCTCAACTCCGATACCACCTTCCGACTTAAGGCATCTGCTACCACGTTGGCATACCCGGGTGATATTCAGTCGAGCAGTCATAGTCCTTCAGCAACTTTATCCACCTCCGCTGCCTAAGATTTAACTCCTTCTGGGTAAGAAGATATTTCAGGCTTTTATGGTCGGTATAGATGATCGATTTTTCTCCATACAGATAATGTCTCCATATCTTTAGGGTGAACACTACAGCGGCCAGCTCCAAATCATGGGTGGGATAGTTCACCTCATGCGGCCTTAGCTGACGAGATGCATAAGCCACCACTTTCCCCTCTTGCATCAGTACACATCCCAAGCCTGTGTGTGACGCATCACAATAAACAACAAACTCTTTCCCTGCCTCAGGCTGAATCAACATCGGCGCTTCAGTCAGAATCTTCTTCAGTTTCTCAAAGCTCTCCTGCTGTTATTCTGACCACACAAACGGTACTCCATTACGTAGTAACTTAGTTAGGGGTGCAGCAATCAACGAAAACCCCTCAATGAACCGCCTGTAGTACCCAGCCAAACCCAGAAAACTTCGAATTTCTGACACTGACTTCGGTGGTTTCCAATCCAACACCGCTTCGATCTTTCGAGGATCAACTCTAATCCCCTCGGCAGACACAACATGCCCTAAAAAAGTCACCTCCTTCAGCCAAAATTCACACTTACTGAATTTGGCATACAGCTGCTTCTCTCTTAATATCTGCAGTACCACCCGAAGATGAGAATCATGCTCCTCCTCTGTCATTGAGTACACCAGAATGTCGTCTATGAATACCACCACGAACTGGTCTAGATAGGGTTGGAAGACCCGATTCATCATATCCATAAATGTTGCTGGTGCATTCATTAATCCGAACGGCATTACTAAAAACTCGTAATGCCCATACCGAGTTCAGAATGATGTCTTATGGATGTCTGCCTCCTTAACCTTTAACTGATGGTATCTTGACCTAAAATCAATCTTCGAGAAAACTGAAGCTCCTCGCAACTGATCGAACAGATCGTTGATTCTAGGTAATGGGTATTTGTTCTTAACAGTTAGCTTGTTCAACTGATGATAGTCGATGCACATACGCATCGACCCATCATTCTTCTTTACGAACAATACCGGTGCTCCCCACGGTGATACACTTGGTCTGATAAATCCCCAGTCCAACAACTCCTGAATCTGAGCTTTCAGTTTCACCAGCTCCTTTGGCGCCATCCTATAAGGGGCGATGGACACCGAAGCAGTACCTGGTAACAGCTCAATACCAAATTCGACCTCGCGATTCGGAGGCAATCCTAGAAGTTCTTTATGAAAAACGTCTGGGAACTCCTTCACGATTCTAACATCCCTAACCGACAGTTCCTTGATGTTAGATGTGCTGACAAAGGCTAAAAATGCCTCACACCCTTTACGCACAATCTTTTCGACCTTTAATGCCGAGACCACATTGGACAGGTAATTTATTCTCTCTCCTATCACCATCACTTCCTTATCCTTTGGAGTTCTTAGTACCATACGCTTAGCAGCACAATCCAAGTTCGCACGGTGCTTAACTAGCCAATCCATGCCCAATATAAGGTTAAACTCGCCGAATGGTAGTTCCATCAAATCCGCCCGAAATATTACTCCCTGAACTTCTAGGGGCATATCCCTAAACAACTTATTCACTACCACAGGCTGTCCTAAAGGGCTAATCACAGACATTTCTCTAGCAGCAATCTCAGAGTTTATACCCAAAGTTCCAAACACAGTACAGGCAACATATGAATGGGTAGATCCAATATCTATCAAAGCTGTAAAGGGTACATCAAATATGAAAAACGTACCGGTTATGACGTCCGGTGCGTCGCCATCCTCACGACGTCTAGCCGCATAAACCAGTCCTGGTTGTCTCGCATCTGTGTTACCCCTATTACCAGAGCCCCTACCCGGTGCTCCCTGACCATGTCCTATACCATTTCCACCTCGACTCGGCCCGCGACCTCTCGGCGGCTGCTGAGCGCCTCCCCCTGGCTGCACTAATCTATGACGAACTACCTGTGTCTGAACAGGCTCTCGAGGACAATCCCTAAACTGATGATCCTTGGATCTGCATCTGAAACACCCGCCAGTTCTTTTCCAGCACTCACCAGAGTGAAATTTCCCACAGTCCACGCAAGGCTGTAACTGATTGGTAATAGCTGGAACACCCCCTCGAGCTGGCCCCTCGAACTTGAGCCTCTTGTGAAACCCTCTTGTAGGACCTGAGTACCCAGAATCTCTTTTGTTCTTGCCCCTGTCCTTATCTCGATTCCGCCGCTCCGAGTGCTTTACCTCCTCAGCAATTTTAGTTTTCTCTACTAATGTAGCAAAATTCCTCTCCCTCTGTGAGGTTATCAGTACCCGCAACTCATCACGCAGCCCATCCTCAAAATGCACACAACGTTCAAATTTAGTCGACACTATTCCCCGAGCATACTGGCTCAGATGCAAAAACTCCGCCTCGTACGCTGCCACAGATTTACCTCCCTGAACCAGCTTTAAAAATTCTTTTCTCTGGGCATCCACATAGCTAGCCCCGACATATTTTCCCTGGAACGCTATCTTAAAGAAATCCCAGGTGATGCAATCAGCTTGAGTGCCTTCCCTAACAGTGAGCCACCACTGGTACGCCTCGTCTCTCATCAATGACACAACCCTTTTCAGCTTCTATTCATCTTTGCAATCCAAATCATCTATAATTCGTTCTACAACCTCAAGCCAGTATTCCGCTACATTTGGGGCTACACTCGAAATGCCCCTAAGAACTTCAGCCTCATTCGATCTAAGTCTCTCAGATATAGACCCATGAGTTGTCGACCCAGTACTTGCCCCAGCAACCCTTTCCAGCACCCGCAGCATAGCTTGGGACAGGGCATCGTCCCCTCCCATTCGGTCATGTGACCCAGTTTCAGTCATAGATGATGCAGGTGCATCCATTTCAGGCATATGCCCAGATGCTTCGGACCCAACCCCAGCACCTCAGCCTCTACCACGGCCACGTCTATCGCGTCCACGTCCTCTAGCGCTCATGTTTGCTAGGTCGATTTAATCTGATTAGGAATCTTACGAATTAGTATGTAATTCAATGTTTATTAAGAAGTGTTTTATGGAGTGTAAGTATAAGAGTTGTTTTCGCGAATCGTATTCCTAAAGTCTCAATCTTTATAGTCTTAGCTCCTAGAGCTAGAAGTTCCAGTATACTATTGTCTCATACAATTTTCTTACTACAGTAATAACATCATCATATCAACAATCATAAAATGAGGAGACTTACGGATTTGGTGCCGGATACTCGTGGTGCCATACTTCCACTAAGGACGTGCATTTTTAAACCAAGTTTCGAACAACTTTGAAAAAACATTTTTGAACCCATTCCACAGTCGAGTTTTGCAATCGGGCTCTGATACCATAAAATGTAACACCCCAAACCCGGCCTAGACGCTAAGACTGGATCTAGCGCGTCACATGGAAAGGTCTTTTAAAAACAAATTGATCGTGTGTTTGTTAAGATGTTAGAACCTTAAGTTTAGATGTCTGTTGGAAAAGCTAAGCGATTGTTTAGAAAAGTAGTTCATTGAAAATGTTGCGCCTCTTTTGAAAATTCTGAGTTTCGTTATTTAATTTGAAAACCGTACGACTTGTTTAAGGCTCGATTCTCTAAGAAGTTGTTATTATTTTAAAAACTGCTTTGATTATGAAATTCGAATTTGAAAACTTACGGAAACACGATGTTTTAAAAAACGTTTGCTAATGTTTTAAGAAAATCCTTAACTTATGCAACCAACATTTATCCATGAAAACTTAAAAGAAAATTTAACCAGAGGCCTTATTACAAAACATTAAACCCAAATAAGAAAAATAATATTAGAAGTAAAGCAAAAAGGAATTTTACTAAAGTTTGCAAGCAATGTTTCAAAAGAATGGCCTCCACTGAGTCATCCATGGCCCCAAGTCCTTACTGCTAAACGTTACCTGCTAGGTTAAAGAGAGAGGGGTGAGTTACAAGAACTCAGTATGTAATCCCCTTATCGTCTCCAACTAGGCCCGAACCCATATGACATCAAATTGGGCCTAAGCCCATTAAACATAATAGTGTAAATAATGAATTGGTGTAGCCCAACCCATCTATCCAACACACGCCCAACCAGCCAATCACACCTGCGGGGATCAAGTCAACCCACCCCGCCGCTCACACCAATAATGCAGTCAAGCTACGAATCAAAGAGTATTTGTGGCTGAGCCACCGGAGTCATAATTATGTTTATATATATATTTATATTATGGCTATGCCACCAGGCTACGCTGCTCCTCATTCAGGTTCCCGCCTCATATCAACATGATAAAATGCATCATACATCACAATATATATAAAAGCATGATGTAATCATACATGCATTATCAGACGATATCGAAGGTAAGACAGACATTCAACCCAACAACGGTATTTTAGTAAATCGGCCCAACAAGGGCATTGCGGTAGACATTTTGGTAAATCGACCCAATAAGGGCATTGCGGTAAATCGGCCCAACAAGGGCATTTCGATAAATTAGCCCAACAAGGGCATTTTGGTAAACCGGCCCAACAAGGGCATTTCGATAAATCCACCCAACAAGGGCATGTTGGTAAATCGGCCCAACAAGGGCATTTCGGTAAATCGGCCCAACAAGGGCATTTCGATAAATCAGCCCAACAAGGGCATTTTGGTAAATCGGCCCGTTAAGGGCATTTTGGTAAGTCGACCCGACAACCACCAATTTTAGCGAATTTTAGATCTGGTGTTGTTTACGCGAGTTATTCAATTTCATGCAGTATTCTGATTTCTTAAACATACGATTGATAGAGATTCGGTTTTACCAACATTGCAGTGTATTACAAAACTACATGGTTACGGTGTGAGATTACACACCTGGCTACGTAGAGAACTATACCCTCCTGATCGCCGTCACCCTCACTATCGCGAACTACCACGATTTGCCTATCCGCACTGGATGTCGACTCCCTTCCAAAACCCTGCGTGAAATCTCGAACTGCTGACACCATACTTCGCTTGAACTTGGGAGCAGGGGTTACGAGTCCAATCCCCTTAGGTTTCCTTAGCGATACCCCCTTAGACTGGTTACCACTTGCTTCCATGAAGAAAACTCGATGAGTAAAGTACCACAGTGAAAACGGCACAACGGGTTTCGGCTCTAACCACCACTTTCTGAAGTTCGAGCGATTACAGAGCAGAGAAGAGAGTTGCTTGCTCCTTAGTACAATTGGCCTTGATCAAAAGAGAATCGAACACAGACAGATTCGGCTATGGCATGTTGAGAGAAGCAGAGAAGGGATTAGTTGGGAACGAAGAGAAGGTGAAATAGCCACCTCGGCTATGGGAGACATAAGAACGAAACGAAAAGAAAGAAGAAAAAGAATCACCTTACCTTGATTACAGACGAGTCGACTGAGAAAGAGAGATTCGGCCAACTCCGTTTAAACAACTACAAGAGGAAGTCGCAAGGAGAAAGAATAAGGAGAAAATAGAGTTTCGGTGGGTGAAAAAGAAATGAACAAATGGTGAGAGATATACATTCAGCTATGGAAAAGAGAAACCGAGAGGAAAGGAAAGAACCTACTTACCAGATTCAGCCAAGGGAGTAGGTGCTAAAACACGCAGAGAAAGAGGAGAAATAGTGTTGAAGAGATTCGGCTACTTGGAGAAAAAGATATTAGAGAGGGATTCGGTCAACAAGTGTTTGCCAAGTAACGAAGAAGAGAGAATGACTAAAGAAAAGATGAGAAAAGCAAAGAGGAGAAGTCACTCAATGGTCAAGGTTTCGGTAAAAAAAGATGCACAAAATGGCCAAAAAGAAAAGAAGCTCCTAACGCACAAATGCTCAACAAAAACTTAAGTATTTCGGCACATACACACCCTACCAAAACCGAATGCACTACTAACCAAAAAGACCCTCCTTGACCGAAATTTCCCCCTTGCACTTCCCCAAATTCGGCCACTACTCCCTCTCACTTCACTCCACGATTTTCTCCTTAATTTACTCCTCAAACTCCTCTCCATCACTCATTCAAACTCATTTGACTAAGTCTTCAGCTCCCCTTGCAGAGTCCAAGCTGAACTCTACTACCCTCACCTGCTTAGCACAAAATAAATTAGATAAGTTGCAGCAGGTAGGATTCAAACCCAAGCTCTCCCCTCTGCCCTTTCACGCCATCATCACTATACCACCAGCTCACTTGTGCTAGCAATCTACCAGCATTTTCCCTTAAGCCCTGCCGCCAACAGCCTTCTCCCCTTAAGTGCCCAAAAACCAAAATTTTACCAGGGCCCAAACTCGACCCCAGGCCTTCTTAGGGCCCCCAAACACCCTTAAACAACACACAGAACTAGCATAACATGAAATTGCACAAATTTACAGACCCCTAGATTTTAGGATGTTATCAGTCGCCAGATTAAGGTTAAAGACGTTACCGGACAGATCAAAAACATTTACAGAAGTTCATAAAATCATACATCAATCTCAGTCATAGTGTCCCATAAATAGGTCATCGAGACCTTAAACACACCTAGAAACAAGGTCGGGACTAAACCGGAACACATACAGAAATTCTTAAAAATTTAAAACTTTTTAAAGATTCAGGGGTTACACACTCGTGTAGGCAGGCCGTGTGCCTCCCACGGTTGCTTGACACCCCCGTGTGTCTACCCCGTGGTCGAAACTGACTTTACTCCACGGCAACTAAGCACGCCCGTGTACTCTGGCCGTGATCAATCATGTCAAAAATCACACGGCTACCAGGCACGTCCGTGTGCCAAGACCGTGTACTCTTAACTAGCTACTGACTTAGCCCCACAATCACTAGGCACGTCCGTGTGCCACAACCGTATGACATTATAGGCCATTTGCAAGGCCAAAATGCCAGGCAACAAGGATCAAACTTACAACCAATTTACCAAGACATCTAATGCATATTTGGCAACCAAGAACATACTAAATTAACCATTCAATCAATACATTCAAACCCAATCTCATTCAAAACAAATCCACAAGACTGAAACTTGTATAAACACAAACATTATTCATCCATACTTACCCAAAAATTTAACCATTTCATATACTATTCAACCATACCAAAACATATACTACATATATAGCATAATCACAAATGCATATGACTAACACATAACTAGCCAAATCACATGGCTAAGTTCACAACTTTTACTTATGCAAATAACTAGCCTATACATGCCATATCTAGCTATTTATGCTATCAAAAAGTACCAAAACAAGATCAGTAGTGTGATGACGATCCTTAACGGTCCCCGAGCCTTTAGTAGCTTTGACGACCTATAAAAAAAAAGAAAACACACACAGAGAGTAAGCTTTCCAAAAGCTTAGTATGTCATATACAATTAAACTTAACATGTAAAGCATATAAGTATATAAAAACATTGGCATAATTCATATACATAGCAAATTTCTCACATATATGCTTTGGTCCATATTTTTTACTATAATTGCCACATTCATCAATTCAAGAATCATATATGCACACAGTTCTTTCATGTATACTTTCACTTATCATATTATTATTCCAATATACATAATCAACCTAGTAAGATCATATAGATACTTACCTTGTATACACCCTTAGTGTAAAATCAACGTACCTGAAACGGATTTACAATTCACATAGCCATTTGTATCATAGATTTTCCCGTTGAACCAATAGGAACCTAGTAGGATACTCAGAAAGCTCAGAATAGTCGTACAATTCCAGCGTCCCTGACGAGGTCTTACCAGATATCGATGCCACTATCCCAAACAGGGTCTTACACGAATCAATACGATGCTGATGTCCCAGAGAGGGTCTTACACGTAAAGATAATATCGATGCCAACGTCCCAGACGAGGTCTTACATGAAATCTCAAATCAACGTCGACGTCCTAGACGTGGTCTTACATGATAAAACAAAACAGATACCTATGTCATGACATAGCTAATCCTATCTATTCCTAGGTTCGTATGGGACTTCTCAGACATTTTTACTATGTAGATCTTATCTTAGAATTCATATACATAGTATCTCATAAGCATTCATTATCATCGATAGTCATATGAATATGCTCAATTCAATACAATTACATTTATTTGCAATATGACTTACCTCGAGTTCGATTTAACAGAAACAGAAACGGCTACTCGGTTACTTTTGCTTTCCCGCGATCTAAGTCTGTTTTCCTCGGTTATTGATCTATACATATTTAGAATTAACTCTTTTATTCACTAACTTATTCAATTCAATCCAAGGACAGACATTTAGGGCTATTTGCAAATTAACCCTCATATTTGCACAATTTATCAATTTAGTCTATTTTTCTTAAAACATCAAATTCACAAAATCATTACATACTCATGCTTAGCCGAATGTTCATACATCACATACAAGCCCATATTTTCCATCAAATTTGCAATTTAGTCCCAAATTACTATTTTCTCAATTTAGCCCTAATTAGCTAAATTCATCAAAAATTCAAGAACAAAGTATATTCATCTAGCTCAAAACTTCCATTTAACAACTAAACTCATCAGAAAGCTCAACATATCATCAATGCCATATCTCACAAACATCATCAATGCAAAAAATTAAGACATGGGCTTGATAGTAGACTAAGCAACAATCTCAAAAACATAAAAATCATCAAACTCCAATTCAAAATCATACCTTAATTTGAGCTTACAAAGGCCGAATAACCTAGCTTCTTTCTCTTTTCTTTTCTTTGAAATTTTTGGCACTCATAAAAGATGATAACATTCATCTTTCCATTAGTTATTTTATTACAAACATAATAATATGCATTTTACCAAATTAGCCATTTAATGAACATTTAAAACAATTATACAATATGGGCATTTAAGACCTTTATCCATCCACTATCTATAAATTGGCATAATAACAACATAAGGCCTCCACTTTAATAAGCCATAACACATAGGCAGTTTAACAAATATCATGCAACTTTCACATTTTATGCAATTTAATCCTTTTGTCAAATTAAACACACAGACAAACAAATTAGCATACGAAACTTTGCCACATGCTTAACCACTTATCAAAGACACAAAAATAATATTAAAATATTATACAGACTCGGATTTTTGGTCCCAAAACCACTGTTTCGACTAGGATATAAACCGGACTGTTACACGAACTACTAAAAGTAACATAAAAAAGGCTAGGCCTAAGCCCATTTTGATGGTCTGCAAGGACAAGGGTAAAGGAAAGGCTAAGGCTAAGACAAAGCCTAAGGACAATGGCAAGGCCAAGCCCAACAAAGGAAAAGTTACATTGAAACCTAAAGGATGAATTGCTAAGAAAGGAAAATGTTTCCATTGTGGTAAGATCGGACACTAGAAGAGGAACTGCCCCGCCTATCTTAAAGAGGTCAAGAAGGCAAAGGAAAATGGAGTGTCTACTTCAGGTATTTAAGTTATTGATATTAATTTATCAACATCTACTTCTTGGGTATTAGATACCGGATGTAGTTTTCATATTTGTACCTCTGTACAGGCACTGCAAAGGAGTTGGAATCTGGCTAAAGGAGATGTGGACCTGCGAGTTAGGAATGCAACAAGAGTTGCTGCATTAGTTGTAGGAACACATATTTTATCACTGCCTAGTGGACTTGATTTAATTTCGACGATTGTTATTTGGTGTCCAGTTTGACTAGAAACATTATTTCAATTTCTTGTTTAGACAAAATTTGTTTTGAGATAATTATTAAGAATAATTGTTGTTCATTTTATCTCAATAATTTTTTCTATGGTTTGGCACAAATAGTAAATGGCCTCTAGATTTTAGATGAAGATGGACCCATTTATAACATAAATACTAATCAAAAATAAATGAATCTAATCAAACTTATCTTTAGCATTATCGTTTGAGCCATATAAGTGAAAATCGCATATAAAAGCTCCATAAAGATGGGATTTTGGATTCTTTTGTTTTTGAACAATTGGATATATGAGAGTCTTACTTCTTGGCTAAAATGACTAAAACTCATTTTAATAGTAAAGGTGAGTGAGCTAGTGATTCATTGAGCTTAATTCATAGTGATGTATGTGGACCAAAGAGCACACAAGCCAAAGGAGGTTTTCAATACTTCATTACTTTCACTGATGACTTTAGTAAATATTTGTATATTTATCTTATGCACCATAAATCTGAAGCCCTTGAAAAGTTTAAGGAATTTAAAAATGAAGTACAAAACCAACTAGGTAAAAGTATTAAGGTACTCCGATCAGATCGAGGAGGGGAATACTTAAGCTTAGAGTTTGATGAATTTTTGAAGGAATGTGGGATTGTCTCACAACTTACACCTTTTGGTACTCCACAATGGAATGGAGTTTCTGAAAGGAGAAATCGAACACTGTTAGACATGATTCAATCAATGATGAGTCATGTTGATCTTCCTACTTCCTTTTGGGGACATGCACTTCAAATAGCTACTTTCACAATAAATAGTGTTCCATCTAAATCGATTCAACAAACACCATATGAGATGTGGACTAAGAAGTATCCTAGTATGTATTTCATGAAGATTTGGGGTTGTGAAGCTTCTGTTAAACGTCAGACGTCTACTAAGCTCAAACCCAAATCTCAAAAGTTTATCTTTGTGGGATATTCTAAGGAAACTAAAGAATATTATTTCTTCAATCCTACTGAGAACAGAGTGTTTGTTGCTCGAACAGGATTATTTCTTGAAAGAGGGTTTGTCTATAGAAAAGTAAGTGGTAAAAGAATAGAACTCAAAGAATTAAACGTCAGACATCTACTAAGCTCAACCCAAATATCAAAAGTTCATCTTTGTGGGATATCCTAAGGAAACTAAATGATGTAATTTCTTCAATCCTACCGAGAATAGAGTGTTTGTTGCTCAGACAGGATTTTTTCTTGAAAGAGGGTTTATCTATAGAAAAGTAAGTGGTAAAAGAATAAAACTCAGAGAAATTCAAGAACAACAACAAATCATTGAACCAGAGATTGACCAACAACAAGTTCCATAAGTTGTTGCAAAATAATCAACTATTTTGGAAACACAAATACTGCAAAAATCTTTAAGATAACGCTATGTACCTGAGAGATATGGATTTCTCATTGAAACACTTGGTGATATTCTACTTATGGATCAAGATAAGCCTAGGACTATCAAAAAGCAGTGGCGAGCCCAAATTCTGAGAAATGGCTTGAGGCCATAAGGTCTGAGAAGGATTCCATGTTAAAAAACCAAGTATGGATCTTGGGTGACCCACTTAAAGGGGTTAAGCCCATAGGGTGCAAGTGGGTTTTCAAAAAGAAAACTGACATGAATGGTAATGTACAAACATAAAAAGGGTGATTAGTCGCTAAAGGTTTTCACCAAGTTCATGGTATTGATTATGATGAAACTTTTTCATGACACAACCTGAAGGTTTTGTAGATCCAAAAGATGCTGGTAAGATATGCAAGCTAAAAAAAATCCATTTATGGATTAAAGCAAGCTTCTCGAAGTTGAAATCTTCATTTTAATGATGCGATCAAAGAGTTAGGTTTTATCACAAATGAAGATGAGTCTTGTGTTTACAATAAAATTAGTGGGAGCACTATTGTATTCTTGGTACTGTATGTAGATGACATACTTATTGTAGGAAATGACATACCTACCATATAGTATGTTAAGACTTAGTTAGGAAGTTATTTTTCTATGAAGGACTTGAGAGATGCTACATACATATTAGGAGTCAAAATCTATAGAGATAGATCAAGACGACTCCTAGGTCTAAGCCAAAGTACATACATAAAAAAAGTGCTGAAAAGGTTCAGTATGGAAAAATACAAGAAAAGATTTCTACCTATGAGACATGATATTTTATTTTCGAAGGAAATGTGTCCTTCAACTTCACAAGAGAGAACGTTTAAGTAAGATTCCATATGCTTCAGCTATTGGATCTATCATGTATGCCATGGTATGTACTCGTCCAGATGTATCGTATTTTTTAAGCATGACGAGTCGGTACCAAGTAGATCCCGATGAAAGTCATTGGGTCGCAGTTAAAAATATCCTTAAGTACTTGAAAAGGACTAAGGATACATTCCTTATATATGGAGGTGAGGAAGACTTGAGTGTAAAAGGTTACACTGATGCTAGTTTCCAAACCGACAAGGATGATTCACGATTGCAATCTAGTTTTGTGTTTTGCCTTAATGGTGGTGCTATGAGCTAGAAAAGTTCAAAGCAAGATATAGTAGTTGATTCTACAACTGAGGCCGAGTATATTGCAGCTAGTGAGGCTACAAAAGAGGTTGTTTGGATTAAGAAGTTCATATCTGAACTAGGGGTTGTGCCTAGCATATAAGATGCTATAGAACTTCGTTGTGACAACAACGAAGCTATTACAAAAGCAAAGGAACCTAGATCTCACCAGCGATCCAAACATATACTTAGGCACTTTCATCTCATTCGAGAAATCATTGATCGAAGAGATTTGGAAATATGCAGGGTACCAACATATGAAAACATCGTTGATCCACTGAAAATGCCTTTGACACAGTAGAAGCATGATCATCACACTAGGTCACTCAGTATTAGATATATGATTGATTAGTCTTAGTGCTAGTTGGAGATTGTTAGAGTATGCCCAAAGATCGATCATGAGATGATTGTAACCACATACTCATTTTACCTTGTTTATTAGTATAATGCATTGTCATTATTACTTGAGTTTCTTTTTCTGTGAATATAAATAAATTGAATTGTAATAAAGTCTTAAGAAAATATGATTATTCTTAAAAAGGTCCTTATTCAAGTATTATTGTGGGCTTGGACAACAATAATGCATTGAGACTAATGTGTAGTTGATTGATGATAAAGAATTGTTATTGACATAGGGATGTCAAAATAAATACATAAGTATGTATTAGAGAATAACATATTGGACTAACCCGCTATGAGTATATTTATTGAATTATTATGTAATAGTCACAATATTACTCACAGTGATAACTATATATATGATCCTCAAACTTGAGATCAACATTGTCCCAACATCGTGAGTCGTATATTTTGATACAGTCAAATCATCTATCGTAACAGGTTATGCTATAAAGATTGATGTTGGATATACCACAATCCATGTATTGGGATATGGTTGATCAAGAAATGATTTATCCCTCTTACATAATGGGAGGAATATATTAAGCCTCTTGATGGAGTAAGACTAAAAATGCATGGCCTTGCTCGAATAAGTAGATATGACATATCACAGTTATTTGTTTATTACTTGAATAAGCAATATCTTAGGTTAGGACATTTTCGTTGTGGCTTGGAATCAACATCGAATCAACAACATCCTTTCAATGTTTTAGTAAAAAAGGTATATTTTCAACCCTATTTCAACCTGATTCATTCCTTGTACATGGATCATAGGTTGTGGATCTCCAAAATAATTTTTTTGTTGCACTACGGGGCGTAGTAGTGGTCCCAACGAAACCTCAAAGGGTGTCCCCACCCAAACGATGCTTCAATCGAGCCCACCAACAAATTCGTTGAAGGAGGAACTGAGATGCTCTATCTTACTTTGCATTTTCCTTTGCAAGACATTTCTCATTAATGAATTTATCATTTGCCTTTCTCTTGCCCATTTATCATTATATTCATTTCAATTAACCATCAGTTCTATATTGACTTCAAAGAAAACAAACTTTAACGTACCTGAAGGATTAAGCCAAGCTTGGCACACTATGCATATAGGGTCTTTCTTCTTCATAGTTCGAGAATCGCCTAAACGTAGGCTCTGATACCAACACTTGAAATGCCCTCGACCCAACCTGATTGACTGGATCCAAATCTCAGGTGCTACTACTCGATTTCAGACTCGTACCCATTTCACACTTACTAACACATCTTATATTGAATAATACCTCTCTTTTATTACTACTTATTGACTCAAGTCCAAGTAAACCATGAGAACTTACAGACATTTAAAACACCTTTATAGTTGGTAGAGTCATACAACATGAATGTATATATAATTATTCAACTTAACTCTTCTCAAATTGTTTTAAGTCTACAACATTAACTATCGTTAGCTAGTTGAACCATCCTATACGTTTTACAGGGGTTCACAACATAACCCTCGTAATTTAGTTGGGCAACTTGTAACAGTCCGATTTAGACCCTAGTTGGAATAGTGGTTTCGGGACCACAAGTTTGAGTCTGACTAATATTTTAATATTATTTTCTGTGCCTTTAATATGTGATTAAACATGTGTTAAATTTCTGTAAGTTAATTTGTCCGTCTGTGTGCTTAATTTGATAAAAGGATTAAATTGCATTAAATATATTTATAAAAGTGTTTATTTGAGATGGCTTTTAAATGAGGAGACCTTATGTGGCAATTAAGCCATTTATAAGATAGTGGATTGTTAATGGACAAAAATGACCTTGAATTATACTTGTCTTATATGTTTAGTAAAGGCCAATTTAGTAAATGAATTACAAATGTTTTATAATTAAAACATAAAACAAAAACAAGCCATTTTTCGATCTTGGTTGGCTGAAAGAATCAAAGGAAGAAAACATCCATGGCTTTTTAGGTTTCGGCTATTAAAGTCTTTGATCCAAGGTTAGTTTTTGTTCGGTTTTTGATAATTTCTACATTTCTGTAATCGTTGCTTCGTAAGCTTTGAAACCCATGTCTTAATTTTAAGAATAGGTGATGAAATATGGAATATATGTCTTTGGTGTATATGAAGGTAAGTATTTTCTTAAACTTACCTAGTTGAATTATGCATTTGAATATGAGAATGTAAGTGAGTTATATGAATGGAAAAACTATGAGCTAATAAAGTATGTGGTGATATGTGAGATTGAAAGATGAATGGCTAAGTAAATGTGCCAATGAGAATGATGATTATGAAATTGAGTTAATAGTGAACTCATATTGATTATATGTTTTGATTGCCTATATGTTAATTTTATTTGTATATGGCTTACTAAGCTTTTGAAAGCTTGCTCCGTGTGTGTGTTTACTCTGTTTTATAGATCGTCAAAGCTACTGAATGCTCGGGGATCGTCAAGGATCGTCATCACACTACTCAAATTTATTTTGGTACTTTTGAAATGTGTTTATAGCTAAATATGGCATGTATAGGCTAGTTGTTTTGGATTAAGGTTGAAAAATGTATAATTAGCCATGAGATGTGGCTACATGAGTGTTGATAATAGGCATGAGTAAATATGAAACATGGTGTATGATTTGGTATGGCTTGGTAAATATGAAGTGGTCAAGTTAATGGTAAGTATATGGATGAAATGTGAGTATGCATGTTTGATCAAAGAAGGGGATATATGAAAGGTAAATGTGGATGAATCATGCTTGAATGCATATGTGTTTTAGTTTTACAAATTGGCATGATTGATATTGTAATTGTACGTAGAGATTTGATGATTAATTTGATATGTTTTTGGTTGCCAAATGTGCATGAAATGAATCGGTAAATTGCTTATAGGGATTGACCCTTGTGTGGGTGGTATTTTGGCCTTGCAAGTGGCCTGTTTTGCCTACACGGCCATGGCACACGGGCGTGCCTAGTAGCCGTGTGATTAAGTCAGTGTCTAGCCTATTACTACACGGCAATTACACGGGCATGTCAACTAGCCGTAGGTGTAAGTCAGTAACCAGCCCAATTATGCACGGCCATGGCACATGAACGCCTGTAAAAGTTTCTGATTTATCTGGTAACGCCTTTAACCCTAATCCGGTGACGGATACGGGTTAAGGGTGTTACATTTGATTGGTATCAGAGCTACGGTTTAGTCGATTCTCGGGCTAACATAGCGTGTCAAAGTCTAGCTATACATTCTATATATCTGAACTATGATAGTGTGATGAATCCTAGCGTGAAAAATGTGATTTTCATATAGTAATGGATCCCGAAAGAGCTGTAGCTGACGATGTAGAAAGTAATACACCTGCTCCTGCGCAAGGGACAACACCATCTGATTCGAGACCGACTATGAGCGGTCAAGAGGGAGAAGCTAAACAAGCTTTCTTCCAGATGATGAGTGAATGGTTCACTCAATTTATGAGAAATAATCTGGTTGTTTCACAACCTCCACCCCCGCTTAATCCCCCTCAGACATCTGCTATGCCTCCGACTACGAATCTGAATCTGTTGAATAAGCCTCCGGTTGACAAAATCCGTAAGTATGGTGCTGAAGAGTTCAGGGCTACTAGTGATAATGATACCGAGAAGGCCGAGTTCTGGTTAGAAAACACAATTCGGGTATTTGATGAGATGTCTTTGATTCCGGAAGAATGTATAAAATGTGTCGTATCCCTGCAGCTTACCAGTGGTGGAAGACTTTGATTTCTGTTGTTCTGAAAGAGCGGGTCACTTTGGATTTCTTCCAGACTAAGTTTCGAAAGAAATACATTAGTCCGAGATTCATTGATCCGGAATGGAAAAAATTTTTGGAATTGAAACAGGGCCGCATGTCTGTCACTAAATATGAACGAGAATTTGTGAGATTGAGTCAGTATTCCCCGCAATGTGTATCGTCAGAAGCAATAATGAGTAAGAGGTTCGAAGATGGCCTTAATGAAGATATCTGCTTGCTAGTCGGGATTCTAGAAATAAAAGAGTTCGTAGTGCTTGTTGATCGAGCGTGCAAAGCTGAGGCACTCGGGAAAGATAAAAAAAAAGCTGAGTCTGAAGCTAGAGATGTGAAAAAGAGATTTCTGAGTAAATCATTTCAGTATGCTTCAAAGAAATTTAGAGATGAACAAAGTCGTTCAAGAATTAATGTGAGACATTCTAGCAGAGATCGAGCTAGATCACAGTTAAGTTCTAAAGCTCCAGTAACATCGATGTCTAGTGTTGGAAATGTTCGATCCAAGAAACCTGAATGTAAGCATTGTGGAAAAAGGCATCCAGGAAGTTGTAGATTGAATGACCGAGCTTGTTTCAGATGTGGATCATTAGACCATTTCATCCGAGATTGCCCAGAGTCTGTTGAACCAGAAACTGCCCAGAATCCGAGATCTGATAATGTTCTAGTGAGAGGTAGACCCTCACGAAATGTAAGAAATGTCAGTGGTAGTCAGAGAACTACGAGAGATACTGTGGCGAGATCTGAAGCTAGAGAGCCTGCCAGAGCGTATGCTATCCGAGCTCATGAGGAAGCTTCATCTCCAGATGTTATAACGAGTATATTTACACTTTATGATACTTCTGTGATTGCATTGATAGACCCTGGTTCTACTCATTTGTATATATGTATGAACTTAGTATTCAGTAAGACTTTGCCTGTAGAGTCTACCAAATTTGTTATAAAAGTATCGAACCCCTTAGGTAAAAGTGTCCTGGTTGACAAAGTATGCAAGAACTGTCCGTTAATGTTTCGAGATATCTGTTTTCCTGCTGATCTGATGCTTTTACCATTTGATGAGTTTGATATCATTCTGGGTATGGACTGTTTGACATTGCATGATGTTGTTGTGAACTATAAAAGAAAGACTATTGATTTGAGATGTCAGAATGATGAAATAGTTCGGGTTGAGTCTATTGATTTGACTGGGTTACCTGTTGTGATATTCGTGTTGAAAGCTCAAAGTTATGTGAAAAAGGGTTATGAAGCATATTTTGCTTATGTAATTGATTCCAAAGTATCTGAAAAGAAAGTTGAATCAGTTCCAGTCGTTTGTGAATTTTCTGATGTATTTCCTAAAGAATTGTCGGGATTGCCTCTGATACGTGAAGTTGAATTTCGTATTGATCTGTTGCCCGGTACGACACCTATTTCGATAGCTCCGTAAAAAATGGCACCAACGGAATTGAAAGAATTAAAGTCACAGTTGCAAGAGTTGACGGATAGAGGATTTGCAAGATCGAGTTTCTCACCTTGGGGTGCTCTTGTTCTGTTTGTAAAAAAGAAAGATGGCACGATGAGAATGTGCATTGACTACCGTCAGTTGAACAAAGTGACCATAAAGAACAAATATCTATTGCCCAAGATTGACGATTTGTTTGATCAGCTAAAAGGAGCCATTGTGTTTTCTAAGATTAATCTGAGATCGAGATATTACTAGCTGAGAGTGAAAGATTCAGACATTCCGAAAACTGCTTTCAGAATGAGGTACGGGCATTATGAGTTTTTAGTTATGCCTTTCGGTCTAATGAATTCTCCTGCTGTTTTTATTGATCTGATGAATAGAATTTTCATACCGTACCTAAATCAATTTGTAGTTGTATTCATTGACAACATTTTGATTTATTCACGGGATGAAAATGAACATGCTGAACATTTGAGAATAGTGTTGCAAACTCTGAAAGAAAAGAAACTGTATGCGAAATTCAGTAAATGTGAATTCTGGTTACGTGAAGTCAGTTTTTTGGGACATGTTGTATCAGCCTCTGGAATACGAGTTGATCCGAATAAGATTTTTACTATTGTGGAATGGACTAGCTTGTTATTATCATCTGTTTGTAAAAGGATTTTCAATGATAGCTACTCCACTGACTAGATTACTTCAGAAAGATGTGAGATATGAATGGTCCGATAAATGTCAGAAAAGTTTTGATCAGTTGAAAGTCCTTTTGACCGAAGCTCCAGTGTTAGTTCAACCAGAACCGGGCAAAGAGTTTGTAATTTACAATGATGCTTCGTTGAATGGTTTGGGATGTGTATTGATGCAAGAAGGAAAAGTTATAGCTTACGCTTCGAGACAACTAAAGCCGCATGAGAAGAATTATTCGACACACGACCTTGAGCTAGCTGCGATTGCATTCGCATTAAAGATTTGGCAAGATTATCTATTTGGTGAAAGATGCCATGGGTTTTCAGATCATAAAAGTCTGAAATATCTGATGACTTAGAAATATTTGAATCTGCGACAGAGAAGATGGTTAGAGCTGTTGAAAGACTATGAGCTTGTGATAGATTATCACCCGGGTAAAGCAAATGTTGTAGCTGATGCTTTGAGTCAGAAATCACTGTCTGCATTACGTGCTATGAGTACTCATTTAGATCTGCCTGATGATAGTTCAGTGTTACCTAAATCAAAAGCAAAACCGTTGTTTTTACAGCAGATATGTGATGCTCAGAAAGTTCATAATGAAATATTAGCGAAACGAGCTCAATATGATTCGAATTCTGGTTCTGAATTTCGAGATGATGTTAATGATTGTCTGAGATTTCTAGACCGAATTTGTGTTCCGAGAAACTCAAAGTTGATATAGTTGATTTTGAGTGAAGCTCATAATATTCGACTATATGTTCATCCGGGAAGCACTAGAATGTATCATGATCTGAAGCAACATTATTGGTGGTCTGGTATGAAAAGAGACATTTCTAACTTTGTTTCAAAGTGTTTAGTCTATCAACAAGTCAAAGTTGAACATCAGGTTCCGTCTGGGTTGCTACAACCAATTCTGATTCACGAGTAGAAATAGGATAGAGTAACAATGGACTTTGTTTCTGGATTGCCCCTGACTCCGAGAAAGAAATATGCGATTTGGGTCGTAGTTGATCGATTAATCAAATCCGCCCATTTTATTCCGGTACGATCTGATTGCTCACTTGATAGATTAGCTGAGCTTTATATTTCTGAGATTGTGAGATTGCACAGGGTGCCACTATCCATTGTGTCAGACAAAGATCTGAGGTTTACATCGCGATTCTGGAAGAAATTACATGAAGCTTTAGGCACGAAATTGCATTTCTATACCGCTTTTCATCCTCAAAAGGATGGTCAATTCGAGCGGATCGTTCAGATTCTCGAGGATATGTTGAGATGTTGCATCCTTGAGTTTAATGGTTCGTGGGAACAGTACCTGCCATTGATTGAATTTGCGTATAATAATAGCTTTTAGTCAAGTATTAAAATGGCACCTTATGAAGCTTTGTACGGATGTAAATGTCGAACACCTCTATATTGGACTGAGCTCAGTGAAAACAAGATGCACGAGGTTGATTTGATAAAAGATACAGAACAGAAAGTCAAAGTCATCCGAGAGAGTTTGAAAGCAGCGTCTGATCGACAAAAGTCCTATGTGAATTTGAAACGAAAAGATATTGAATTTGAAATCGGTGAAAGTTTTCTTAAAAGTATCTTCGTGGAAGAAAGTACTCAAATTTGGACGAAAAGGCAAATTGAGTCCGAGGTTCATCAGGCCATATGAAATCATCGAGCGTGTTGGACCTATTGCATATAGGTTGTTATTGTCATCTGAGTTACAAAGGATTCACAATGTATTCCATGTTTCGATGCTCCGTAAATACAAATCTGATCCGTCGCATGTGATTACTCCATCTGAGATTGAAATCTGATCTGATATGACTTATGAAGAGAAACCGATCCGTATCGTGAAGTAAAAGAGTTGAGAAACAAAAGAATTCCGTTAGTAAAAGTGTTGTGGCATCGTCACGGAATGGAAGAGGAAACGTGGGAGCCTGAAGATTTAATGAAACAACAATATTCAAACCCGTTTTACAGTAAGATTTTCGGGAACAAAAATCCCTAAGGGGGAAGAATTGTAACAGTCCGGTTTAGACCCTAGTAAGAACAGTGGTTTTGAAACCACATGTAACATCCTGAATAGGGCCTATGCATTTTCAGTTTAATTGTATGAAATGACAAGTTTCAAGTACTATGAATAAATTTTTGATACTTTTGGAAACCTAGAAATGCATGAAAATGGAAATGAAAATGGAAATGAGAAGGGAGATAGAAATGAAAATGGAAATGGAAATGGAAATGAACACTTTTGGAAACTTAGACATTTTTGGAAACCCAAACGTTTTTGGAAACTTAGACATTTTTGGAAACCTGAACATTTTTGGAAATGATCCAAAAATAGAAACTTGAACATTTTAGGAAACTTGGATATGTAAGAAAAATGGCAAGTTACAGAGCCGATCGAAAATTTTAGGAAACTTAGAAATGATGCTGAAATGTCAAATTTTAAAGTTTAAAATAGGAAATAAAGGCAAGAGGGCCTTAAAAGAAAAAGTTGGAGAAATTTGACACATAAACAGGCTTGGAAAAGTGGCCTGAAGATGTCACTTAGGGCCTATGGAAATGGCGCCATGTGCAAGAGCTGTTGGGCCTGGGTTCGAGTCACTTGGGAAGCAAATAATGAAGTTTTATTTTTGCTTCTAGACACACCAAGGTGGACGGCACAAGCATTCTAGAAATAGAGGTGTTTTATTTCCATAAATATTTGATTAATTAGGGGATAAATAAAGGAGTTTTATTCACATAAATATGTGAATAATAAGAGATAAAGAAAGGAGTTTTATTCACATAAATATGTGAATAATAAGAGATAAATAAAGGAGTTTTATTCACATAAATATGTGAATAATAAGAGATAAATAAAGGAGTTTTATTCACATAAATATGTGAATAATAAGAGATAAATAAAGGATTATTTTCTAATGAGATAATTGAGGAGATAATTGATGGATTAAAGGCTTTTATCTTTTAAATAAAAGAGATAATATTATCAAAAAGAGGAGTGGTAGCCAAGTAAAGGACTCCTAGGCTGATAACTTTGGCTATAAAAGGAGGACAGGAGGGCTACTCATCAACATTTGCTCCCTCTTCCTCTCTGCCGAAATTCTCCCTAGGCAAAACCCCTCTCTGCCGAATTTTCATTAAGCAAAAATCCCTCTCTTTTTCTTCTATTTTCTTCTCCGTTCTACTGTTAAGCTGAATCTTTGTGGATTCTAAGAAAGAGGGCAATCATCCACAACATCAAAAGGGGATTTTTCGGGAAATCTAAGGATCTAAGTTAAGGATTATAAATATAAATATGTGGTTAAAGATTATGATTCACGTTTTCAAAGTTAGATCTAATCTAACACGAAGTTATAGGATTTCAACAGGCTTATAAAGGAATCCTCTTCAGATTTGGAATCCCATCATAAGGTAAGGGATATTCGGCCAAGGCATAATTTGTTTAAGTGTTTTCCATTATTTCAAAAACCGAAAACTGACATGGTTACATACCTAGTATTAGCCGATTTCAAGGAAGAGGAATTCTAGCAACTGTTGGGACTTGATTAAATTCAATTCGGCAACTAGGTAAGTAATTCTACTTCTAGTAGGATTTGGTTTTAAGACCAAATAGGTTTATTTATATGTTTTAATTAATGGCCGAATATAGGAGTGAAAGATCTAGATCGGTAGATCGCTCTACGGGAATTCACGGAAACTATTAAGCGAAAAAGGTGTGTACTCTTACTAACTTTCAATAAATTGCATGGCAATCATTAAATATATAAATATGTAACAGTATGTGAATGTGGCTAAGCACCACAAATGTGGTAAGGAGTACCCAGGTACGTTTCCTACTTTTGATAGGATTGTGAATGTGATATATTTTGAACATGTGATTAGTAACATGAATGAAAATTAAGTATGTGAAATATGTTATGAAATAATTGGGGCATTCGGGATATTTGTGGAGGAAGAAAGTGAAGGTGATGACTACGGTCTCACCAACGTAAAGTGGTGACTACGGTCACATAAAGTGAAAAGTGGTAACTTCGGTTACATCCAGTGAATACAGTGTCTAATGACACAACATAAGTGGGCGATGAGCACGTCGACTGCAGCGACTGCCTTCGATGGTGTGTAGCGGATGGAGGGTCGACTTAGTAGTCCCCGCGGTGTACAGGTTGGTACGGGTGGTGTGTAGCGGATGGACAAATAGGTTTGGGTTTGGGTTGCATCATCCTTTATTTTTGTATGAACATGATATTGATATGACTTGTATGCCTGATTTGTTGGAAATTAGTACTATGTACACATTGAGTCTGTTGACTCACCCCGTTGGGGAATTATTTTTCAGGTGATGAGCAGTAATGGACCGGGTCGGCAGGAGCTAAAGGTGGCCATGCATCGCTTGAAGAAATTATTTGGAATTTGGACTTTATGAAATTTTAGTACTTTAAAACTTTATTTTGGGTTTGAATGATGTAATAAGGCCATAAGGCCCAGTTGGATTTTCTTTATTTCTGTTTATTTTTATTTCAATATGATACAATTTATGTTTGATTAAAGATAAGTAAATTTATTTCTTTTAAAATAATAAACCCAAAAATTATTTTGTCACCTTATTTAAGTTGGATTTCCAGAATTTATTAAATAGGTTTCAAATTAAGCCCAACCCAAAACAATTTTTTTTTAAAATTACACAAATTTTCTCTAAGTCATTTAGAACATTGAAAACCGATTTATTTAAGGAACATACCAGATCCGGTTCAGGCTCGTGGGCCGGGTGTGGGGTGTTTCAGTTGGTATCAGAGCCCAGTTTTAAAACTCTCGGCCTGTGGGCTAAGGCCCAAAGCATTTTCAAAGCGAGCCTAAATGGGTTTTATGAAAGTATTTTATGAAATAAGCAGGTTTTCTGACATGGCACCTAAGTTTCCGACCCGCAGTCCATCAGGTAAGTACCCCTATCCTTTGTGTGATTTATATTGTGAATTGTAGAAGGGTAGAAATGGAATGGAACATAGATTAGTGAACTAGAATCTATTGAACCGTAGGACTAGTCTACTCAAACACAAATACATAAGACTTAATGCACTTAACAAACCTATGGCTAAGTCACTAAGTTAGGGTGTGGTAACCATTGTGCGCATGTCTAGGATTGGATCCGAAAGAGCCTGGTACTTAAGCAGTCCTAGTGACTCACCTCCTCTTCGCAGGAATCCTACCTGGTGCGTAGCTACGGTTCACCCTAACCATGAGGACTTATTCATAAGCTAAACTCAATAACTAAAACCCGAAAGGGACTAGCCATGTTTTTATGAAAACCCTAGTTTTAAAACTCTTAAAATTACCCTTATAATTTGTGAGAACTACTTTTACAAAATTTTTCGAAAAATTCCTGATTTACAAAAATTACCAAAATGCCCTTAGTGGCGAAATTACAAAAATGCCATTGGTTTCTAAAATTTCTATACCACCCCGATTTCAATAAAATTTTCCTTACTTTACAAAAGCACCCAAGAATCTTATTTTGCAAATATCAAAATACCTTGATTTTGGTAAAATTACAAAATTGCCCCTAACCTACAAAATTACCAAAATGACCCTAATTTTTAAAATTTTTGCAACACCATCAACTTGGAAAACAAATTCTCAAAAAGAACCCTCAAAGTTTTGCAACATTTGGAAATACCCCAGAATTATCAAACTTTACAAATTTACCCTAGTTTATTACCAAAATACCCTCGAGCTTCAAAATTACCGAAATACCCCCGAATTTCCAAATTTTTCAAAATACCCCGGGAATTTAAAAGTTCCAAAATACTTTTTGACAAAATCATCAGAGAACTTTTATTTTTGAAAAATTACGAAAATGCCCCTGTAAGACAAATTACGAAAATACCCCTGGGTAGTGGAAAAACAACAATAATGAAAACTACAACGTTTCTCTGAATGAACGAAAGTTCATAATTGTTTGATGGATGAATGAATGTAAAGACTATGTGCATGTATGAATACGAAAGAACCACTCCTAAAACTCTTTTCATAAAACTTCTTCGCGGGTAATAAGTGAAACAAGTACTAATGTATAAAACTTTTAAATCAGATTCAATCGCGACGTTAGAAAATGAGTTCTAAGGGATGTGAACTTAGAGATTGTGCCTAGAAAGTATGATGGTTCTATTAAGATCAGAGTTGCGCAGCAATAGCGTAGTGAGGTGAGTTAGACAGTACGATTATTCGTTAATAAGTAATTTCGAGGACGAAATTATTTTTAAGGAGGGTAGAACTGTAACATCCTGAATAGGGCCTATGCATTTTCAGTTTAATTGTATGAAATGACAAGTTTCAAGTACTATGAATAAATTTTTGATACTTTTGGAAACCTAGAAATGCATGAAAATGGAAATGAAAATGGAAATGAAAAGGGAGATAGAAATGAAAATGGAAATGGAAATGAACACTTTTGGAAACTTAGACATTTTTGGAAACCCAAACGTTTTTGGAAACTTAGACATTTTTGGAAACCTGAACATTTTTGGAAATGATCCAAAAATGGAAACTTGAACATTTTAGGAAACTTGGATATGTAAGAAAAATGGCAAGTTACAGAGCCGATCGAAAATTTTAGGAAACTTAGAAATGATGCTGAAATGTCAAATTTTAAAGTTTAAAATAGGAAATAAAGGCAAGAGGGCCTTAAAAGAAAAAGTTGGAGAAATTTGACACACAAACAGGCTTGGAAAAGTGGCCTGAAGATGTCACTTAGGGCTTATGGAAATGGCGCCATGTGCAAGAGCTGTTGGGCCTGGGTTCGAGTCACTTGGGAAGCAAATAATGAAGTTTTATTTTTGCTTCTAGACACACCAAGGTGGACGGCACAAGCATTCTAGAAATAGAGGTGTTTTATTTCCATAAATATTTGATTAATTAGGGGATAAATAAAGGAGTTTTATTCACATAAATATGTGAATAATAAGAGATAAATAAAGGAGTTTTATTCACATAAATATGTGAATAATAAGAGATAAATAAAGGAGTTTTATTCACATAAATATGTGAATAATAAGAGATAAATAAAGGAGTTTTATTCACATAAATATGTGAATAATAAGAGAGAAATAAAGGAGTTTTATTCACATAAATATGTGAATAATAAGAGAGAAATAAAGGAGTTTTATTCACATAAATATGTGAATAATAAGAGATAAATAAAGGAGTTTAATTCACATAAATATGTGAATAATAAGAGAGAAATAAAGGAGTTTTATTCACATAAATATGTGAATAATAAGAGATAAATAAAGGAGTTTTATTCACATAAATATGTGAATAATAAGAGATAAATAAAGGATTATTTTCTAATGAGATAATTGAGGAGTTAATTGATGGATTAAAGGCTTTTATCTTTTAAATAAAAGAGATAATATTATCAAAAAGAGGAGTGGTGGCCAAGTAAAGGACTCCTAGGCTGATAACTTTGGCTATAAAAGGAGGACAGGAGGGCTACTCATCAACATTTGCTCCCTCTTCCTCTCTGCCGAAATTCTCCCTAGGCAAAACCCCTCTCTGCCGAATTTTCATTAAGCAAAAATCCCTCTCTTTTTCTTCTATTTTCTTCTCCGTTCTACTGTTAAGCTGAATCTTTGTGGATTCTAAGAAAGAGGGCAATCATCCACAACATCAAAAGGGGATTTTTCGGGAAATCTAAGGATCTAAGGTAAGGATTATAAATATAAATATGTGGTTAAAGATTATGATTCACGTTTTCAAAGTTAGATCTAATCTAACACGAAGTTATAGGATTTCAACAGGCTTATAAAGGAATCCTCTTCAGATTTGGAATCCCATCATAAGGTAAGGGATATTCGGCCAAGGCATAATTTGTTTAAGTGTTTTCCATTATTTCAAAAACCGAAAACTGACATGGTTACATACCTAGTATTAGCCGATTTCAAGGAAGAGGAATTCTAGCAACTGTTGGGACTTGATTAAATCAATTCGGCAACTAGGTAAGTAATTCTACTTCTAGTAGGATTTGGTTTTAAGACCAAATAGGTTTATTTATATGTTTTAATTAATGGCCGAATATAGGAGTGAAAGATCTAGATCGGTAGATCGCTCTACGGGAATTCACGGAAACTATTAAGCGAAAAAGGTGTGTACTCTTACTAACTTTCAATAAATTGCATGGCAATCATTAAATATATAAATATGTAACAGTATGTGAATGTGGCTAAGCACCACAAATGTGGTAAGGAGTACCCAGGTACGTTTCCTACTTTTGATAGGATTGTGAATGTGATATATTTTGAACATGTGATTAGTAACATGAATGAAAATTAAGTATGTGAAATATGTTATGAAATAATTGGGGCATTCGGGATATTTGTGGAGGAAGAAAGTGAAGGTGATGACTACGGTCTCACCAACGTAAAGTGGTGACTACGGTCACATAAAGTGAAAAGTGGTAACTTCGGTTACATCCAGTGAATACAGTGTCTAATGACACAACATAAGTGGGCGATGAGCACGTCGACTGCAGCGACTGCCTTCGATGGTGTGTAGCGGATGGAGGGTCGACTTAGTAGTCCCCGCGGTGTACAGGTTGGTACGGGTGGTGTGTAGCGGATGGACAAATAGGTTTGGGTTTGGGTTGCATCATCCTTTATTTTTGTATGAACATGATATTGATATGACTTGTATGCCTGATTTGTTGGAAATTAGTACTATGTACACATTGAGTCTGTTGACTCACCCCGTTGGGGAATTATTTTTCAGGTGATGAGCAGTAATGGACCGGGTCGGCAGGAGCTAAAGGTGGCCATGCATCGCTTGAAGAAATTATTTGGAATTTGGACTTTATGAAATTTTAGTACTTTAAAACTTTATTTTGGGTTTGAATGATGTAATAAGGCCATAAGGCCCAGTTGGATTTTCTTTATTTCTGTTTATTTTTATTTCAATATGATACAATTTATGTTTGATTAAAGATAAGTAAATTTATTTCTTTTAAAATAATAAACCCAAAAATTATTTTGTCACCTTATTTAAGTTGGATTTCCAGAATTTATTAAATAGGTTTCAAATTAAGCCCAACCCAAAACAATTTTTTTTTTAAATTACACAAATTTTCTCTAAGTCATTTAGAACATTGAAAACTGATTTATTTAAGGAACATACCAGATCCGGTTCAGGCTCGTGGGCCGGGTGTGGGGTGTTTCACCACAAATCCGAGTCTGAATAATATTTTAATATTATTTTCTGTGCCTTTAATATGTGATTAAACATGTGTTAAATTTCTGTAAGTTAATTTGTCCGTCTGTGTGCTTAATTTGATAAAAGGATTAAATTGCATTAAATATATTTGTAAAAGTGTTTATTTGAGATGGCTTTTAAATGAGGAGGCCTTATGTGGCAATTAAGCCATTTATAAGATAGTGGATTGTTAATGGACAAAAATGACCTTGAATTATACTTGTCTTATATGTTTAGTAAAGGCCAATTTAGTAAATGAATTGCAAATGTTTTATAATTGAAACATAGAACAAAAATAAGCCATTTTTCCATCTTGGTTGGCCGAATGAATAAAAGGAAGAAAACATCCATGGCTTTTTAGGTTTTGGCTATTAAAGTCTTTGATTCAAGGTTAGTTTTTGTTCGGTTTTTGATAATTTCTACATTTCTGTAATCGTTGCTTCGTAAGCTTTGAAACCCATGTCTTAATTTTAAGAATAGATGATGATCTTGAAATGTGTTTTTGATGAGAACATGAGCTTTGGAATATTTGGTGATGAAATATGGAATATATGTGTTTGATTAGCATATTTTGTCTTTAGAGTTTTGTTGATTTTAAGTAATTTGGTGATAATTGAGAAAATGGTTATTTGAGGACTAAATTATGTAATAAATGAAATGTTTGGACTTGTATGAGATACATGAGTATTCGGCTAAGCATGGGTATATGGTAATTTTGCACATTTGATGTTTTGAGAAAAATGGACTAAATTGATAAAATGTACAAATGTGAGGGGCTAAGTTGCAAATATCCCTAAATGTGTGCTTTTGGATTGAATTGAATGTGTTGGTAAATGAAAGAGTTAAATTTGGATATGTATAGATCAAGAACCAAAGAAAACGGACTTAGATCGCGGGAAAGCGAAGGTAGTCGAGTAACTGAGTCTGAACGAACATCCGAATCCGAGGTAAGTCAATATACAAATAAATGTATTTGTATTGAGTTTTGTATATTCATATGACTATTGATAATGATGAATGCTTATGAGATGTTGTATACATGAATTTCGAGATAAGATCGGCATAGTGTTAACATCTGAGAAGTCCCGTATGAACCTAGGAATAGATAGGATTAACTATGTCATGACATAGGTGTCTGTTATGTGATATCATGTAAGACCACGTCTGCGACGTTGGCATTGATTTGGGATTTCGTGTAAGGCCATGTTTGGGACGTTGGCATCGATATGAGATTTACATGTAAGACCATGTCTGGGACATTGGTATCGTATTAATTTGTATAAGACCCTGTCTGGGACAGTGGCATCGATATCTGATTACATGTAAGCCCACGTCTAGGATGTTGGCATTGTACGAGTGTTCCGAGCGCTCTGCGTGTCCTATTAGATTTCGAACAATTTAACGGGCAAGTCCGAGAAATGAATGAATATGTGAATCGAACATTTGTTTCAGGTACGTTTGATAAGTACGCATTGTGTGTATATGAAGGTAAGTATTTTCTTAAACTTACCTAGTTGAATTATGCATTTGAATATGAGAATGTAAGTGAGTTATATGAATGGAAAAACTATGAGCTAATAAAGTATGTGGCGATATGTGAGATTGAAAGATGAATGGCTAAGTAAATGTGCCAATGAGAATGATGATTATGAAATTGAGTTAATATATTGATTATATGTTTTGATTGCCTATATGTTAAGTTTATTTGTATATGGCTTACTAAGCTTTTGAAAGCTTACTTCGTATGTGTGTTTACTCTGTTTTATAGATCGTCAAAGCTACTGAAGGCTCGGGGACCGTCGAGGATTGTCATCACACTACTCAAATTTATTTTGGTACTTTTGAAATGTGTTTATAGCTAAATATGGCATGTATAGGCTAGTTGTTTTGGATTAAGGTTGAAAAGTGTATAATTAGCCATGAGATGTGGCTACATAAGTGTTGATAATAGGCATGAGTAAATATGAAACATGGTGTATGATTTGGTATGGCTTGGTAAATATGAAGTGGTCAAGTTAATGGTAAGTATATGGATGAAATGTGAGTATGCATGTTTGATCAAAGAAGGGGATATATGAAAGGTAAATGTGGATGAATCATGCTTAAATGCATATGTGTTTTAGTTGTACAAATTGGCATGATTGGTATTGTAATTGTATGTGGAGATTTGATGATTAATTTGATATATTTTTGGTTGCCAAATGTGCATGAAATGAATCGGTAAATTGCTTATAGGGATTGACCCTTGTGTGGGTGGCATTTTGGCCTTGCAAGTTGCCTATTTTGCCTACACGGCCATGGCACATGGGCGTGCCTAGAAACCGCATGATTAAGTCAGTGTCTAGCCTATTACTACACAGCTATGACACGGGCATACAACTGGCCGTGGGTGTAAGTCAGTAGCCAGCCCAAGTGTGCACGGCCATGGCACACGAACGTGCCTAGTAGCCGTGTGAATAAAGCAGTATTTAGCTTAAGAGTACATGGTCATAGCACACGGGCATGTCTGGTGACCGTGTGGATAAGTTAGTATACATGCTCTGTTATGGCACAGCTTGAACACACGGTTGTGTCTAGTAGCCGTGTGAGACACACAGCCTGGTCTCATTGGCGTGTGACCTTGACAGTTTTGAAAAAGTTTTAAATTTCTGAGAATTTCCGTATGTGTTCAGATTAGTCCCGACCCTATTCTAAAGCATGATTAAGATCTCGTTGACCTATATAAGGGACACTTTGATTGTGATTGATGAATAGTTGTGTGAAATGTCTACAAAAGTTTTCGATTTATCAGGTAATGCCTTTAACCCCAATCTGGCGACGGATATGGGTTAGTGGTGTTACACGACTCCTAAGACTTGATCACATCCATACGGATCCATGTTGTATGCATGAGTGCCCTACTTCACCATTTCCTTGGCGCAGCCATGGCGTCGTCCCTCCAAGCATCAATTATACCTGTGGCACAAAATACAAAGGGGTAAGGTCAACAACACTTGGTGAGAAAATCCCCTTTTTACCTGAATTCATGTCTCAAGATTTCTTCTTTGGTTTCCTTCATCCACATCCTTATTTTGACAGTTGCAAGAACCCCATCATAGTGTTCAGGTTTAACTTCTTCAGAGTCCGACAAACCATAGTTGTTTTCAAATTATTACCATGAAGGCCATTCTACAAACTACACCATGGAGGTTTACATACTTTCAGCGGCGACCACAGAAGTCTTTCCTTTTGTCATAGACAGCTACATAGTCATCCTTGAATAATAGATAGTCATAAAGGCGTCTATAAGAAAAGATAGCCACAAAGTTACTTTCTTAATATTCGCCACAAGGGTGTCCTTTAACAGAGATAGTCTTAAAGGTATCCAATTCAAATTCAGCCACAAACGCTCTCATATAACAAAATCAACCACAAAGGCTCTTTTTTGGCAAATGGTGTTTTCGACAATAGGGATTTGCCTAAACTCACCATCATGAGGTTTGCCTCTCATCACCTAGTACTCATCCAACCGTCCTTTTCATCTTCTTTCACACGATGCCATAGCCACCATGATTAGGTCTTACGCTATGTGGTCTTCATTTCCCCATTTGATGCCATAGCTATCTGGACTAGGTCATACACTATATGGTCTTTAACTGCCATGGCCAAGGACTTTTTATATCAGAGATTTGTGTTTATTATCCAAACGAAACCTTTAGACAGACATAGACTCATCATGCAGACTCATGCTTTATAGGCTTACTCTTTCAGACTTCATCATACCAGATGCATTCACATTTCCAGACATGCAACACACTTTCCTTTAACATCGTACACACTGTTTTAATGCAGTGACTTACTCATGACAGACACAACATACTTCGCATACATTCATCGAGCACATACTTTATTTCATAATATATGCATATCATCAAGTAACACATTCAAGTTCATCAGATCTCCACAAAATTAGCACTTCACACTTGTTTAGCCTACACTTCCATTTCACAAATTAGTCATTTAGTACAAAAGAGATTAACATACAAACATACACGTAAGAGTCAGTTTAGAGACTCATAAAAATCTCACGAGTTTCTTACAAGGTACTCACAAAGAGTTCACGAGGTGCTCACCTTTAACAGCTTCGAACACCAGATTCAAGCTTCTGTTGAATAGATCTGTAGCCCTGTAATATTCCACTCGATGGAATCTCAGTATCTGAATATTGTTCGAAAGAGTAAGGTATAATAAGTCTAGAAGTGAATAAAGCCAAAGCTAGTCTAAAAACTAAGACCATATGGGTACGCCTATGGTGTTGGCGGACACTAGGTTGGCACATGGAAATTAAGAGTCATGTCTAATGAGGAAGGATTCACCCAAAAAGTCTTTGATTGGCATAAATAAGATTGGTAAAATCTGTTATAAGTAATAAGGAAATAAACCTTGTGCTGAGAAGTCTATGCCAGCAATAAATGCACTTAGTAATGATGGCCTTGAGCCAGTTAAGTTTTAAGGAAACAAAAGTTAAAGCTTAATTGAATATGAACTAAAATAGTTAAGAACCAAAAGAAAGCACTTGATTAGTATTCTTGAAATTTGAAAGATTTGGATAAGACCACCAATTTATTGATGCGACGTGTTCTTGGTTCCAATATGGACTTGGGGTTAAGTTAGAGGCATGAAATAGGGTAAGAAGAAATACCTTCTCTCTCTTCCTCTCATCGGTGGAGTAAGGCTAAGAGAAGATGAATGGACTCTAAAAAAGATCTAAGGCTGACAATTAGGCAAGTTAGAAGTAGGGTAACGTCGGGTGTATGGGCAAGCCCTGAGTAATAAGATGTTCTCTACCCTACTAATGCTCTTAACATATACATAGATGCATGACCAATATAGAAAATAACACCTAGTGAAGCGTTAAGGAGGCTCAGGTAACAGGGCCGCTGCCAAGAAGGCGTGATGTGCCAAAGTGTGAATTGTTATGCCACGAGATACGCTCTGATGAAATGACTAAAGATAACAGATAAGTTGAGACCCAAGGTTAAGTCACGAATGTGTTTTCATATGCAAGTCTTTATAGTTGTCGTGCATCTAACTAGTGATCACATGGATTAATACACGTATCAAATATCCACTAGAACAAAGGAAAATATTTAGTTGATCGGGTAAGTAAACTAAGGGGAAAATTGTCTCATCCTTTAGGATGAGCCTGGAATGAGAGGATCATCCTTGAGAAGTCCTTGTAAGGTAAGTCTCCCGACCTTGCATGCTAAGCTTTCAGAGAGCAGTTCTGTTTAACTTGGTAGAACTTTGCTATGTGATTTTAGTGTTTGAAGTAAAAGGAAAATTGAGTTAGATGAGCAGGCCTTGATGTGTTTTCTATCGATTAATGTTTAAGGGCTGCTGATCTACTCAAAGGAAACCTAGATCTAATGTCTGAAATTGCAAAAGGTGAGGATCTTGTGAGGTTTGTTAAGGATCTTATGAGGGTTTTGTGAGGCTTCTATGAGTACCCTATGAACTCTTTAAGTGTTCTGTCTATTGCATGTATGTTTATAAGCTTGTTTCTTCTATGCTAAATGGTTTTTTGTACGATGGAATGTGAACTATGCATGTGTGATACGCTGATTCTGTGAAAATGTGTATTTGATAAGCTTGCATGTATGGCTTGATGCCTAAGTGACAATGCGCCTCTGCTATGAAAAGAAAGAATGAACATGATGTATATGCAAGAAAGCATGAACTGAATGATAACTTTTTGTTCTGTTGAAAGGTACTTGCATGCATGAGTGTGCTCAAAACACGGTTGTCTTTGCATAAGGAGTCTGAGTTGCATGTCTAGAAATGTAAATGCATATGTGATCGCTGAAATCAGAGCTTTAAAATTTATAAAACGAATGATCAAACCTGGAAACTAACTCTGACAACAATTAAAGGCAAGTGTACCCATCGAACAGTAGTATAGTTTAGGCAAGACCAGATTGTCGAACCCAAAGGAACTAAAAGTACTAATACGAACTTTCTTTTTATTATTTAGCCTTAAAAATAGAATGAAGTTGCTTTTAAACTAAATTTACGATGACTAAGCTAAGGACACAAAGACAAAAAGAACGAAATGGGAAATAGCTTGAAGAAAAACTCAGTTGACTACGACGATACCCTCAGGAAGAATCCACCTAGACTTCTCTTGTTACCTAACACTGAACCATATGATTTCTTTAATTAGCTTGATCCGTAGGACTCCCTAACCTATATTAAACCGTCTCTCGAGGCGAATAACATCTAACCCTAGGTTAATTAGTGGAACTCTCGTTCGCTTATAATAACCCCCTAGAATAGCAGTGAATCGATCAATGGACTCCTATATTAGGTTTCACCCTAATCCGGCAAAATCTCGTAACCCTATCTCTAGGCGTTCGATCAACTCCGCTTAATTATGTTAGATCTACTCTTAGGCAGGGTCTATTCCTCCTCCACCTAAGCACATTAGATTTGGATTAAACAACATAATTAAGAACAAACTAAGTAATTATCATATAATTCAGAAATCAAATAAAAAAATTCATCTAGGTTTCATCCCTTCAGGTATCTGAAGGGTTTAGTTCATAATGAATAAAAAGAACATCTCAAGAGAAAAGATAAAACAAAACATAAGAAAAGCCTAAAACCCCCTGAAGGATTTGAAGGAGAATTCCGCCGTCTTGAGTATAATTCCGGCTTCTTGGGATGGATCAACTGGCTATCCTCGCGTTATTCCCTAACTCTAACCTTCTCGACCTGGCTTCTTGGCCTAGCTCTGACGCCTCTTCAAAGGTGGAACTTAGGGGATATATATAGGCTTTTGGAATGCGATTCTTTCTCCCTAAGTATCCTTTTCCGACTGAAATTGCTCTTTCCAGCGACAGAGGCACGGCAATAGCACACGCCCGTGTGGATCGACTTCAGACCGTGTTCGGATTTCTAATTTCAGGCACAGCCATGTGCGGCGGGGTTGAGGTCGTGCTCTACATGATTGTCGAGGCACGACCATGTGGACTTTGGGCCAGGCCGTGTCAATCTCGTGCTAAGGCCCATTTACTCTGTTTTGGGCCCTTTTGTGTTTTTTTCATCCTCGAGTGCTTTCCTGGGTATAAGACATGAAAAGAAAGGATTACAAGCACCTTTTTATATAAATCAAGGAATAAATCATCGAACAGTGAGCTAAATGTGGGATTAAAATATGTTATAATTACGGTTTATCAAATACCCCCACACTTAAGCTTTTGCTTGTCCTCAAGCAAAATTCTCATCTTACAATTAAAACGAACTTTCCATAATTCACAATTCCTATCAACAATGCCTAATCATAATTCATAGAGGATTCATACATGGATAATTCAATTCAAAGAGTCCTAAAGATTTAAACGAGATAAGTCACGAGTTTGTACTTCGAAAACAAATGTGTCTCCCTTTATTTAAATAACTACCCTTTCAATTCAAAACCGACAAGGATTGATGTCCTTATTAAGCATTCACTTAAATCACTCTAAAGTGTTTAACGTTCAGGGAAATATCGCTCATAAGTCGAACCTGAAAAGTTAATCCCATAGGCTTGCCTGAAAATCAAATCTCCACCACTGTAATATGAGATGATAAATAGATCAAAAGGTCTTTGTTAGGGTTGTAACGGGGCTAGGGTTAAAGGTGTGGTTAAAGGCTAAAATTAGAGGGTTAGAATCGAGATCGAATTGACAAGTACCTACCTAAAAATTCATCAACTGAAAAGTAATAAACCTACTAATACGAGCTTTCCTTTTAAAATAGACTTTGATCGTGTAAACTTCACTATTTATACTACTAATATTGAATACCTTGATTTTTTTTTTAAGAACAAACTAAGTATAACAAGATAAATTTAACTACCAAAAAAAATTACATAGGTAACATGATCAAAACATTTCTTGATTAAGGGGTAGTCAAAAGAAAGGGTGAATACAAAGAGGCTTTGGGTTAATATTAGTAGGTGAGTCAATAAAAAGGGTTTGTTAGGATCAACGGGGTTCACTAGGGGTTAGTTGTGAAGGTAGGCTATTTAGTGGTGTAAGTGGGTTAAAACCTAGGTGCCTTTATCATCTCTGTAATAGCAAATCAAAAGTGTGGTCTCGACATGCATAAACGAGGCAAGTTCTAGAATAACAGTTCATGGTAGACACACTCATAATCAAAGGATGAGCACAAAAAAGAATGTATGCTCTTATAAGATTCAAAATCTAACAAAAATTATGGGTGTTTTGACATCATCCTCGTGAATTTCAAATTTCAAGGTAGTCTTTAAATTTAGGTCAACAACCTAGCAAAATTTTAATTCATGAAGAATAGACTTATCATGCTTGATTCTCTAGTATTCTTCAAATTTAATCATCAATGTACAATTAACTATGACTTATTCTAAAACATGTCAATAAAAATCACAAATCATTAGAAATTTCATCCTAATTAGTAATATGACAACTATGCATAAAAACAAGACTAAATCAGGGATTTGAGAATAATGAAAAAAGTATGGCACTATTATTCCACTTTTACCCTCAGGGATTTGAGAATAATGCAAAAAGTTAGGCATTTTTACCCCCCCTCCCCACACTTAAGATGTACATTGTCCTCAATGTACAAAGATAGAAAGGTGGGAACCAATGCTAAGATTGGGGATGTGATGGCGGTGGCGGAAGTGAAGAGGTTGTCATGGTGGTCGGCGTGATTCCCAAGCAGCCTGGTGAACCTGACACTAAGAAACTAAAGGAGATTTAAACGAAAAGAGCAGAAGAGAATTTTAGATAAGGAAAATAAAGGAGAAGAGAAACAAAAAGGAAAAATAAACTGGTCTCAAAGACCTTTGGTTTGGTGATTAGTCAAAGCTGCCGGCATGAACTCATGTTGACCGGTCACCTTTGGGGAGACTATGCTTAGCTTCTTCCGTTTCTTTGACATGTTTATGTGTGGCTCCAAGGATTTAGAGTTTTAGTCTGGGGATAGAAAAGTTTTGAGAGGGAGAAAAGAGAGGAAGAGAGGGTAGAGAATGAAGGAGATGAATGGGTGAAGGGAGGGGTAGTATTTAAATAGGAGTTCAAGTCTGCCATGTCCCCACGGCCGTGGTCCTAGCGTGTGTCGATTTACACGGTCGTATCGCACGCCCGTGTGTTTAGGTGTGTTATTCCCTCATGTCCGTGTTTCATCCACCCACGCCCGTGTTTGTGAAGTTTGTATGTTGGCACGATTGGGCTGCACGGGCGTGTCTTGCCTGTGCTCGATAAGTCAGTAGCTTCGCACGGTTTGCAGGCACGGGCGTGTTCTTCCCATGGTGTGGAAATCAGTAGCTTCACACGGTTGAGGGGCACGGTTGTGCGGTTTTGTCAGTGGCCGTGGGGAGGGTGGTTGGATTTGTGACGTGGGAGGGTGGTTGGACTAAATTGCACAGCCTCTTTCTTGTCATTGTGGCGGTTCCGGTGGTCCACACAGCCACAGACACGGCCGTGTGTAAAGCTGTGTGGCCTGGAAATCTGCACTTTTGGTTAGCCTAAAAGGAAAGTAAAAAGAAAAATAAAATAAAATTCAAGCATATGTAAAAAGAAACAAATTTAGTGCTCGGGTTGCCTCCTGAGAAGCGCTCATTTATAGTATTAAGCTAGACTTTCCTTGTATTTGAAAATTTTAGGGAGGTTTAAAGGTTTGAATATCTTCCCTCATGCTTATAGTTCTATTTCCTTAATAAGGTTGAAGTCAAGAAGCGTTTACCTTTAAATTGTTGAATATTGGATTGCTTACCTCGACTATTCCGTGTGGGAAGATACCGTGTACCTTAAGAAGAATTTCTCCCTTTGCCCTCGGGTTTATTGTAGTGATGTGAGGATCGGCTTTGTCTAATAGTACCTGGTCTCCTATTTTGAAGTGGTTGGATGTCCCTACAAGCTCTTCTAGTGGTTCCTCTGGTTTTACTTCGTGTGGATCTGGTTCTTCTTTGACGTGTGCTTGCTGCTCTTCTAATTTGTTTACCTTAAGGCTTTGTTCCTTGTGTGACTCTACTTTGTCGACTTGGGGTCTATGAGTTGGCTCAGGTTTGTGTTCTTGTGATGTTTCTGCGATGGAGGTTGAACAATTTGATTATCTATTGAAGTAACTTTCTTACCTTCATCGACTGTTGTCCTAGCCGAGTTAAGAGCTTGAAGATTGATTGATTCATCACCTACACGAAGTATGAGTTCAACTGTGGCAACATCAATTTTAGTCTTGGCGGTTGCTAGGAAAGGTCTTCCTAGAATTAAGGGGATTGAATTATCCTCATCCATGTCTAAGATAACAAAGTCTACTGGGAAAACAATTTTACCTATTTTTACGAGAACATCTTCAATAATGCCCCTAGGAATTCTAACAGTTTTATCAGCTAATTGAATACTCATCCTAGTTTGTTTGGGCTTCCCCAGACCTAGTTGTTTAAACAGTGATTAAGGCATGACATTTATGCTTGCCCCTAAATCAGCTAACGCATTATCAATATTTAAACTACCAATTAAACATGGAATTGTAAAACTCTTTGGATCTTTTAGTTTCTGTGGTAGTCTATATTGTAACATTGCCGAGCATGTTGCGTTTAGTTCCACGTGGTGCTCTTCATCTATTTTGTGTTTGTTGGTCAAGAGTTGTCTTAAAAATTTCCTCGAGTCTGGCATCTGAAAAAGAGCTTCAAGAAGAGGTAAGTTAATATGTAATTTCTTTAGGAGTTTAAGAAACTTACTGAATTGTTCCTCTGAATCGTCTCTTTTTATGGCTTCGAGGTAAGGTATGCGAGGTTGGTACTCTTTAATTGTCGGTTTTGGCTTTTCTTGTGTTACCTCTGTTTTACCTTCATCTACCTTATTTTCTGGCCTTGTATCAGGTTTATCTAACCCCTTATTATCCTGAGCTGTGATGGCTTGGACTTGTTCCTTAGGGTTAATCTTAGTGTTGCTTGGTAGACGTCCTTGCGGTCGTTCTGACATTAGTTTTGCGAGTTGTTCGACTGCATTAGTGACTTTCTTGACTGACTTAGTAATTTCCTTGATTCGGCTCTCATTGCTTTTGATTGTTCTCTCAGTTTCTTGGATACGTTTCTCTGTGTCTGCTGAGAATTTTGCCATCATCTCCTCGAGGGTCGGTTTCTTCTCTTGTGGATAGGACTAATTTTGGAAATTTTGAGGAGGTTGTTGCCTTTTATTTCCTTGATTTCCTTGACCTCCCCACAAAAAAATTGGGTGGTTCCTCCAACCTGGATTGTAAGTGTTACTATAAGGATTATTATTGGATCGGAAATTATTACCTATATAGTTCATCTGTTCGCTCTCTGCTTCCGATTGGTAGGGTGGGTACTCAGGATTCGCCACGGTTCCACTTGCGTCGCACTGTATGACTGGATGTGCCTGCGAGGAACACAAACTATCAAGCTTTTTACTCATCATCTCTAGCTGCGTTGATAGCATGGTCACTGCATCAACGTTGAAAACTCCCACTGATTTTGTTGGTTTGGTTCTTGAAGCCTGCCACTGGTAATTATTTAGTGACATCTCTTCGATGAACTCGTATGCTACTTCTGGAGTTTTGTTGTTCAGTGTTCCATCGGCGGCTGAATCAATTAGTTGCCTCGTTGAGGGGTTTACACTATTATAAAAGGTTTGGACTTGTAGCCACAAGGGTACGCCATGGTGTGGGCACCTCCTCAAGAGATCCTTGAATCTCTCCCATGCGTCGTATAATGTCTTTAAATCCATCTGCACAAAAGAAGAGATATCATTCCGTAATTTGGCCGTTTTGGCCGATAGAAAATATTTCATTAAAAACTTTTCGGTCATTTGATCCCATGTAGTGATTAACCTGGTTGTAACGAGTTTAACCGCTGTTTAGCTTTATTTCTCAATGAAAAAGGGAATAATCGAAGACGTATCGCATCATCAGAAATGCCATTTATTTTGAAAGTATCACAGAACTCTAAAAAGTTAGCTATATGCGTGTTTGGATCTTCGTCCTGCAAACCATCAAATTGAACAAACTGTTGAATCATTTGTATTGTGTTAGGCTTTAATTCAAAATTGTTAACAGCTATAGCAGGCCTAACAATACTTGATTCTGCTCCTATTAAATGCGGTTTCACATAATCAAACATTGTGCGTGGAGCATTATTTTCCCCCACATCGCGTGGTTGTGGGTGGTTCTCGTCCATCCCTTCAGTAGGATTGGATCTGTCTTCTTCCTCTCTTTTTGTGTAATTTAGGGCTCGCCTGGTTTCCCGATGATTCTTGGGAGCGGTCGCTTCAATATCACTATCGTATTCCAAAGGTCCTCTCGGGTTCCTTCTAGTCATAAACTAGGGTTACCTGCTGGAAAAAAAGAGAAAGAAGATTCAGCAAAAAGTGAAAAATAGGAATAAAAACAAAAACAAATTATGAAAAAATAAAAAATTAGGGCTAAAGTAATAAAAATAGAGTTCTCTTAATATTTTAGTTCCCCGGCAACGGCGCCAAAAACTTGACCGCTGAAATCAGAGCTTTAAAATTTATAAAACAAATGATCAAACCTGGAAACTAACTCTGACAACGATTAAAGGCAAGTGTACCCATCGGACAGTAGTATAGTTTAGGCAAGACCTGTAACAGACCAAATTTGACCCAAATCGGAACGGTGGTTTCGGGACCACGAATCCGAGTCCGAGAAATGTTTTAATATTTTATTTCATGATTATTATATGTGAATGAAAATGTGTGAAAGTTTCGTAGAAAAATTTAATCGTTTAAGTGCTCAATTTGATAAAAAGGATTTAATCGAGAAAAGCGCAAAAGTTGCATGCTAAAGTGAAGAGTACTAAATTGATTGTGGCTTTTTAAGTGGGTGTACCAAAAGGGCAATTAGCCCATTCACCATAGTAAGGGACGGCAATGGGCTTTTATAAGTCCAAATTATATGTTAAATTAGCCTATTATATGTTATGTTGATATATTAGTAAATAAGGTATATTAAATGTGTTATTATAACATAAAATAATAAAGCTAAGTGGGAAGAAAGAGAACATCACATTGATCATCTTCTTGGCCGAATGTTTGAGGAGAAAAACTCCATTTTTGGAGCTTGAAGTTTCGGCAACTTAAGGCTTGATTTGGGGTAGGTATTTTACTTAGTTTTTGATAAATTTTACGTTTTTGAGATCGTTGTTTCGTGTATTACCCGACCCATGTCTAAATTTTTGAAAATACTATGTATATAAGATTCGGCCATAGACATGCTTGGGTAGTTTTTATGTTTGATGGTTTAAAATTGAATGTATGTTAAGGATTTACAAGTTTTGTATTGGAGTTTTTGGTGATTTTGAGTTTATAGGGCTGAATTGAAAAGAATAAAATTGTGAAGGGTTAAAATGTCAAATAGATGAAATGCATGGATACCCATGGTTATGGGGAAGGTTCGGCCTAGACATAGTGTTAGGAAATTTTGCATAATTTGAGTTTTGTGTAAAATTGGACCAAATTGTAAAAATGGAAAACATTAGGGGCAAAATTGTAAATTGCCCATTTGTGTGTCTTGGGACTAAATTGAGATGAAAAGCAATTAAATGAGCTAAATTTTAATGTGTTTTAGATCAAGAGCAAAGAAAAACGGAATTAGACCGGGGAAAGACGAAGGTTCTCGAATAGCCGATTCGCACGGACTATCGACAACCGAGGTAAGTCCTTTAGCTAAAATATGTCAATAAATTAATTATGAATTTAGTAAATGATGAATTGTGGATAATTAGAGTATAAATCCATGATATAGCCGAATGTGATGATGATGGATTGGATTGATTTCAAATTTATTTAATGCAATGGGAATAAATGTATATGTTTCGATATGTGATAGTGAAATGTGAAAAGCATGTAAAAATATTCTGACATTCGGGCTTCGAGCCTAGCAGGCCTCGTGCCGGTGACATAATCGGGCTTTATGCCTAGCAGGCCTTGTGCCGGTGTTATTTATCGGGCTTTTATGCCTAGCAGGCCTTGTGCCGATGTTATTTATCGGGCTTTTATGCCTAGCAGGCCTTGTGCCGGTGTTATTTATCGGGCTTTTATGCCTAGCAGGCCTTGTGCCGGTGTTATTATTCGGGCTTCTACGCCTAGCAGGCTTGATGCCGGTGATGTATTTTACAAAATAGAAACCGAAATTTATGTTCAAGGCGAATTAAAGCAAATATATCGAGTTAACGGCTCAGGTGAGTATGTAAAGTAGGAATGAGTTTCTTACTTAATTAAGATAAGGTAAACTAGTGATTCAGTGATTATTACCAATGGTATGTATTTCTCGGTTCTATTGATAAATGATGTGGTATCGTGACTTTGGCCGTTTAATATGTAAATATATAAGACTAGGTGTATTCGGCCACAAGGGTGGTTGTATAATTAATAACATGTTATAATAATTGATATCCAAGTATATGAATAATGGTACCCATGGTTATATGATGACACATTGGGTTTTAAAGATCGGATTACGAACGAATATTTTGATCATAAATATGTGGGTAAGGAGAAACTTTCCTATCAATTTCATACTAGTTACATGGATATGAAATTGAAAGCTTGATAATGAAAATGAGCATAAGTACAAGTTGAGTTGTAGAAATTGAATTGTTAGTGTTTGAATGTTATATTTTTATGAAATTAGGACTTACTAAGCTAGCGAGCTTATCGTGTGAAATGTTTCCTCTGTTTTATAGATTAGGCAAGCTACAAGCTCGTTGGGATCGTTCGGAAGGTCGCCCACACTATCAATCTACATTTTGGTACTCTTTCAATTTGGTTTTAAAAGAAGGCATGTATAGGGAAGACTTAGTCTTTGTTGATGAACTCTTAAGGTTTATGTATGTAATAGCCATGCGAATATGGCTAAATTTTTAGTAAGTATGATGTTGGGTTTCGATATGTATGTTGGTTCATGATGGCAAGGTTTATGCTTTCTTAATCAAAGTTTAATCATTTTGTTAAGGAAATGTTTATATACGAAATGAATCCTTGAATTAGGAATGTAGGTAGGTTCGGTTAGAAGCTAGTCTTTCATAAAACGCAACAAAACAGCTTGTAGTAACAGCAGTGATGTGAGTTAGAAAAATCACCAAAAATAGGGTATATTGAATTAAAAGGTGAATGAGATATCGAATTAAACCTTATTGTGTCTATTTTTACATGAAAGAAACAGAGTAGGCAAAAGATTTATATATTATGAGATAATTCAGTTTTAGTGAGACCTGCTCTGAATGAATTCGTGAGTCACTGTTCTGTTTTGGAAAAATTGCCATAAATTGTACAAAAATAATTAAGAAGCATGGTTTATATGTGTAGAACCCTTAATGAGTATATTTTTCATTGGTATAAACAAGAACATCATAGGAAATTTGTGCAATCAGATAACTGCAGTTTTATAGGGACAGGTCAGAATTGTCAAGCAGTGTAATAAGGGTGACTTTGAAGAATAAACTGTACTAATTGGCCACATGAAAAATTCTGGAAAAATTATGGTGAATAGTTATATGAGTCTAGTTTCAAGGAAAATTTACGGATCTAAATTTCGAGTTTTGTAACTCGAATTATGATGGATTTAGTTAGCGTGACGCAGTGAGACAGCTTTAAAATTTTTATGTCCTGAACTTGTAGTCAAGTCTAGTAACGCCTCTTGCTCAACTCCGGCGACGGTCTCGGGTACGGGGTGTTACAAGACCGGATTGTCGAACCCAAAGGAACTAAAAGTACTAATACTAACTTTCTTTTTATTATTTAGCCTTAAAAATAGAATGAAGTTGCTTTTAAACTAAATTTACAATGACTAAGCTAAGGACATCAAGACAAAAAGAATGAAATGGGAAATAGCTTGAAGAAAAACTCAGTTGCCTACGACGATACCCTCAGGAAGAATCCACCTAGACTTCTCTTGTTACCTAACACTGAACCATATGATTTCTTTACTTAGCTTGATCCGTAGGACTCCCTAACCTATATTAAACCCTCTCTCGAGGCGAATAACGTCTAACCCTAGGTTAATTAGTGGAACTCTCATTCGCTTATAATAACCCCCTAGAATAGCAGTAAATCGATCAATGGACTCCCATATTAGGTTTCACCCTAATCCGGTAAAATCTCGTAACCCTATCTCTAGGCGTTCGATCAACTCCGCTTAATTATGTTAGATCTACTCTTAGGCAGGGTCTATTCCTCCTCTACCTAAGCACATCATATTTGGATTAAGCAACATAATTAAGAACAAACTAAGTAATTATCATATAATTCAGAAATCAAATAACAAAATTCATCTAGGTTTCATCCCCTTCAGGAATCTGAAGAGTTTAGTTCATAATGAATAAAAAGAACATCTCAAGAGAAAAGATAAAACAAAACATAAGAAAAGCCTAAAACCCCCTGAAGGATTTGAAGGAGAATTCCGCCGTCTTGAGTATAGTTCCGGCTTTTTGGGATGGATCAACTAGCTATCCTCGCGTTATTCCCTAACTCTGACCTTCTTGGCTTGGCTCCTTGGCCTAGCCTTGACGCCTCTTCAAAGGTGGCACTTAGGGGATATATATAGGCTTTTGAAATGCGATTCTTTCTCCCTAAGTATCCTTTTCTGACTGAAATTGCTCTTTCCAGCGACAGAGGCACGGCCATAGCACACGCCCATGTGGATCGACTTCAGACCGTGTTCGGATTTCTAATTTGAGGCATGGCCGTGTGAGGCGGGGTTGAGGCCGTGCTCTAGGTGATTGTCAAGGCACGGCCGTGTGGACTTCGGGCCAGGCCGTGTCAATCTCGTGCTAAGGCCCATTTACTCCGTTTTGGTCCCTTTTTGTGTTTTTTTCATCCTCGGGTGCTTTCCTGGGTATAAGACATGAAAAGAAAGGATTACAAGCACTTTTTTATATAAATCAAGGAATAAATCATCAAACAGTGAGCTAAATGTGGGATTAAAATATGTTATAATTACGATTTATCAATATGCATGTTGAAACCTGTTGTAAAGATTCAATTAAGCACAAGTCTGCATGTCGAGTCTGCTTGCGTGTGCGGGTCTATCGAGACAATAAACACAAATCCTGATATAGAAGTCCATGGCCATGGAAAGCGAAGACCGTATAATCTAAGGCCTAGCCGGATAGCTATGGCATCATATGGGGAAATGAAGACCCAAATAGTGTGAGACCTAGTCATGGTGGCCAAGGCATTATGTGGGAAAGAATATAATGAAATGGTCGATTGGGTGAGTATCGAGCGATAAGGGGCAAACCTTATGACAATGAGTATAGGCGAATCCCTATCGCAGAAAACACCAAGTTATCAATATGTGTAAAGCTTTGTGGTTGTTCTCTGATGTGTGAAATCCTTTGTGGCTGTTCTTTGTTACATGTAAGCCCTTGTGGCGAAATCATCAAGTGAAGCTTTTGTGGCTAATTTTGTTATGATAAGAGCCTTTGTGACTGATTCTGTTAAAAGCACCTTTGTAACACCCCAAACCTAACCAGGACAAACTGCCCTAAATTCGAAGCGTTACATTACCCACCTAAGTGACTCTCCTGCTAACAACCTCTCAAGACACACCCCGACCCTATAACACCTCAATATTATACATTTATTAGTTATTTATTAATGAGGGAGCAGTTTGTGAACCAATTTTAAACTTTTTATAAGTAATTTAACCTAAGGGCATTTTTGTCATTTTACCTCCTACGGTTAAACTAACCCGAATTTAGATCTATACATTTACCAACCCTCTTTTAGTCAATTTATGCAAGCCCTAAAAATTTCAGCTTAATCTCAGTTTATTTTCTATGTCTAATTCAATTTTATCATTAAGGACTAAATTGTAACAATTTCAAACTATCAGTATTATACCCCAATATTGAATTGAGTGTGTTTCTAAAAAATTTTATCAATTACAAGTCTAATCCTAAAATTTTATCAAGTTTCCTTATCATTTAAGGTTCTAATTAGACTTATCAAGTTACAGGACTAATTTGTAATTTAAACGGACTAGAGAACCAATTTAAAAAGACCATAATTCAAACCCTCAACAGCCCACTACAGTTTTTTTGTGCGAACAATTCGATTTTAAACCTGATTTTGAGTATTTTAATGGCCAATTAAACTCGATTTAGCTACAATTAAATATTATACATATTCATACACCTTCAATTGAATTTATTAACACCAATTAAGCCTCAATTAAATAGAATTAAACATTCAATTTCATGCATATCACCTATCGGTTAATTCAAACAAGTGGCATACCTTAGTCGCTAGTAAACCACTCTATGGAAGCTTTATTTAAACAATGGTTAATGTAAACATCATGCCTCACACACCGTGTTATTAATCGTCGTGTTATCAAGCAACAATACGTCATTAATTATTCAATAATCAAACTCAAACATGCATATATGATATTATAAAACCATTAAAAATGTCCGATGTCCAAGTTCAATTACAACCAAAATTAAACTAAGCCCCGAAAGTTCCATAATTCCCAATTAACATCTCTAAAATGTGTAACTAAATCTTTACCGAGCCTTAATCTCTCGAAATTCTCTTGCTCGGCTCCTCAACTCCTCAATCGCGTCGGTTAACTACACGAATATGAAAGGGTGAGCTTTGTCGAAACCACTTTTATTTTATTTTGGAAAAATGGCGATCGACTTAAAAATATGATGTGGAATCGCCACCAATCCTTTTTTGTTTAGGTGTGATCGGATCACCTATAAAAACATTTTGGTCAGCGAAATTCGAGAAACCAGGTTTGGGAATCAGTTACGTGCGAGGAAGGGTTAGCACCCTCGCAACGCCCAAAATTGGTACCAAATTGATTAATGTTGTCCTAACGTTGAAATTTTGAAAAGTTTTGAAAACATAGTTTCTTTTAAAAAAACGGATGGAATATTCCAAATGTAAGATTCATTCGCTTTAAAGGAACTAAATACTACACCCAATACATTAGGATGCAATATCTTGGACCCTCAAAGTCAAGATCATCTTATAATTTCAAAATCATGCAATTGAAAAGGATATTTGGTTATTTGGTTGGACGGAAAATTGACACCCAGTACGTTAGGGCATAATTTTCTTATTTTGGAAATCTTTTGAGTAATCAAAATGTATTTTATTATAAGTTCTATTTCTTATGAAAACAATATCAATATGCAAGCTTTAAACTATATGTACAAATATGTATACCACAAATTTAAAATAAATTGAAATACAAAGATAAAAATAATTAGTTCATGCAATAATGAGGTAATGATTTTTAAAATACAATATTATACAAAGAGAAAATCAAAACAAAATATACATAGAATAATATATATTAATTTACATAAATAATATGTGTGAAAAAAAAACTTATACAAATAATTTATAAATGAAAGTAATAATACATAAAAAGTCCTGAAATGAACAAAAATACATAATAAAATAGGATTTAAAAGGAAATAAAAATACATATATACATAAGTAAATTTAAAAGAAAATTCATACCTAAACTAATAGTAAATTCATAATAATATAAGGAAAATTTAATATAAATTATACATGTAAAAATGTATACAATTTAATAATTTAATATAATTTAACATGAGCATGTAAATTAAATATTATATCAATCTTTAAAACGAAATAACATAAAAAAATTTACAAATGAATTATAATAAAACAAAGAAAAATATATACAAAAACATGACATATTAAAATGATGTAAAGTATTTCTAAATACTATATTAAAACAATATTTATCTAAATAAATTATAAGGAATATATAAAAAAATAAAATTAAAACAGACTCAATTGAAATAAAAACAATATCAAAAGAATAATTTTTAAACAAATAAAAAACAGGATCAAGTACTTAAATGAAATGCACATAAATGAACAAGGGTTAAATCAGCAAATATTTTCCTAGTTCAAAACGCAGTGCATGGAACAGACCAAATTGAAATGATACACAAATTATAGAGATTAATTAAAAAAACAAAGAAAATACATAAGTGATCTAATTAAAAAGCGGTACAAAAAGGGGGGACTTAATGCGAAATATCCCTTCATGGCGAAAACGCGCGGGTCACGTGGGTGATCGGGTCGGGTTGAAACGGGTTCCTTATACGGCACCGTTTTAGATCCACTGAGACAGGGCCTAAACGGTGCCGTTTTGTGCATCAATATAAAGCCTGAAAAATAACCTAAATCCCTAACCCTTCACTCCGCCGATTTCTCTCCAAAACCAACTTCAGAGCCTCTTTCCAAATTTTTCAACCCCTCTGCCCTCTCCGTCAATACATGGCTACTTTGGCACCTAATGCACCACCACCACGCTGTGATTTTAACCAGATCCGCAAGGATCCATTGACCTTTGGATTCAGACTCGGCCAAATCGACACTAAACGACAGATAAGGATCCTCCACCTCCTCTTTTATTCTTCTTTTTAGATCTATGTATATGAACGACTGGGAATAAAATAGATAAAAACGCAATCACCTTTGCCGAATAATCTATTATTGATTTTCAATCTGCGTGTGTAATCAAAAGAAAGAGAATCCCCCTTTTTACATCGATATCGGCCTCTTTTATAGCCAAATAACAGAAAAATAAAAAACTAAATACAAAATTCTTATTTCTTCATTTTTTTCTCCTATTATTTGTTGTCAAATTGCTGCTTTTTTGTATTTGTTTCATTCTGTTATTCGTTTGCTATTTGCTTGCAGGTGTGAGCATCATGGATCGGTGAGGAGGCCATTGTTGAGGCTGGCGTGGATGCTGCGAGGCGCGCGTGGGTTGCACGGAGGAGCCACTCGTGCGAGCAGAGGCACCAGGACACTCCAGAAACTTCTAGAATTTCCCAGATAGAAACCCTCTGTTGGACCATTTGGGCCATTCGGTTAATTCTGATTTGGGCCATTGTAAATTTAGGTAATTTGGGCTTATTTAGTTTGGGCCCTGGTACTTGTAAAAAAACGGACTGGACATTGGATTGTTATTGGATTTTATTGGTTATTTTTGGTTTATTATTGGGTTAATATTAGGTTAATGGGCCTGGGCATAAATTGGGTATTACAGCTGCCCCTATTTGCTAATTGTCGTGTAACAAGAATGGAGCAAAGACCTTAAAAGAGCCAATTTTGCCCGGTCTTGCTGAATCTTGCTTTCTTTGGTGCTTCATTCCATCCCACTGCATCTTCAGGGGTATAAGAACTAGCGCCTCTATCCAATTCAATGTAATTTTCAGGAGAAGAGATTTGTAGCTTCAATCTGCTCCGTCGGAACTTCATGGCAATAAGAATTCAGAGGGAAGAAATTCGTAACCTCAATAAGGACCGATCCTCAATGTAAACTCAGGGAGAAGGGATTTGTAGCCTCAACCTACTCTACTGGAACTTCGAGGAGATAGAAATTCAGAGAGAAGAGATTCATAACTCCAATCTTCTCTATTGCAACTTCAAGGAAATAAGGACTGATCCTCAATGTAAACTCAGGGAGGAGGGATTTGTAGCCTCAACCTACTCCACTGGAACTTCGAGGAGATAAGACTTCAGGGAGAAGAGATTCGTATCCTCAATCTTCTCTACTGAAACTTCAAGGAAATAAGGATTGATCCTCAATGTAAACTCAGGGAGGAGGGATTTGTAGCCTCCACTGGAACTTCGAGGAGAGAGAATTCAGGAAGAAGAGATTCATAGTTTCAATCTTCTTTGCTGAAACTTCAAACAAATATGGACTGATCCTCATTGTAAACTCAGGGAGACGGGATTTGTAATTTCAACCTACTCCACTAGAACTTCGATGAGAGAAAAACTCAGGGAGAAGAGATTCGAAACTTCAATCTTCTCTGCTAAAACTTCAAAGAAATATGGACTGATCCTCATTGTAAACTCAGGGAGACGGGATTTGTAATTTCAACCTACTCTATTGGAACTTTGAGGAGAGAGAAACTCAGGGAGAAGAGATTCGAAACTTCAATCTTCTCTGTTGAAACTTCAAAGAAATATGGACTGATCCTCATTGTAAACTCAGGGAGACGGGATTTGTAATTTCAACCTACTCCACTAGAACTTCGAGGAGAGAGAAACTCGGGGAGAAGAGATTCGAAACTTCAATCTTCTCTGCTGAAACTTCAAAGAAATATGGACTGATCCTCATTGTAAACTCAGGGAGACGGGATTTGTAATTTCAACCTACTCTACTGGAACTTCGAGGAGAGAGAAACTCGGGGAGAAGAGATTCGAAACTTCAATCTTCTCTGCTAAAACTTCAAAGAAATATGGACTGATCCTCACTGTAAACTAAGGGAGACGGGTTTTGTAATTTCAACCTACTCCACTAGAACTTCGAGGAGAGAGAAACCCAAGGAGAAGAGATCCGAACTTCAATCTTCTCTGTTGAAACTTCAAAGAAATACGTACTGATCCTCATTGTAAACTCAGGGAGGAAGGATTTGTAATTTCAACCTACTCCACTGGAACTTCGAGGAAATAAGACTTTTATGGCTTCGATCTGCTCCTAGAACTTCAGGATTGCCAGATCTGCTATCTTCAATCTGCTCCACTGCAAACTCAGAGAGACAAGATCTGATGTCTTCGATCTGCTCCTGCAACCCCAGGATTGCCCGATCTGCTATCTTCGATCCGCTTCACTCAGGAAGGCAAGATCTTTGAATTCACCGATATTGCGACAACGTCCTCTAGGGGACCTATCCTGTAAAATCAATTTTGTGTTTATGCTTATGCAAAATGGTTAGGATGCAATGATCAGAATGAATCTAATGCTCCTAACTAGATGACATTTGCATGAATGCCAAATGTTATGAGAATGATTAGGACGCAATGATCGGAATGAATCAAATGCCCCTAACTAAATGTGTTTTGCATGAATGCAGAATTGTATGAGAATGATCCCTGCTTAAGGTGTCATCGCTCATTGTTCATCAGGGTAATATGCTGCCCTTTTGTTCGGTGGGTATTCTCGACAGAAAACATGAGAAAACCATTATATCTTGCTCAACAGATTTGCCCCACTGTAACTTCAGGGTTCATCTCATTAAGACTCTGGAGTATAGGATCTGAATCCACCCTACTACGACTTCAAAATGTAGGATTTGTTTCTTCTTCAATCTATCCCATTACTATTCAAGGGCACAGGACTTGTATCATTTTCCATCCATACCATCGCAACTCAAGGGTAGAGGACTATAGCTTGTTCAATTGACTTATCGCTCCCCAAATGGCCTAACCAAATGTGTATACATGATATTTGCATGGATGCAGAATATCATTTTTTTCCTGCGAATAATTCCCCTTTTACACTTGGGTTAACATTGCCCATTTCTTGTCAAGATTGTATTACTGACGCAATATCTTGTCACCATTTTGACAAAACTCCAGAAAGATAGTCTCAGCCTAGACTCTTCCCTAAACTTGGTGAGTTTTAAACAATAGTCCTATTTCAAATTCTTTGTATTAGTCAAAAGTTTCCAGAGTAATATGCAAAACTCTTTTCATGAAAGTATTATTATTCCACTAATCATTATTTCAATGCAAAATGCTTGGAAAAGATCATAACCATGGACAAAAAGGAAATTGATTAGGAGCATAGCTCGAACCAAATAGGTTAAGTCAAGATAGCAAATGCAATCAAGAAGGAAATTTAATGGTAGTGTATTTTGAAATGAATACGACAATTAAAGATGACAAATTCAGAATGGGTAAGACGGAAACTAGGTGCCCCAGATATCACAGCCTGAGCTTCTCTTGTTCAAACTTCTTAAGGACCATTTTAAGCTCAATATGTGCTTAGGGGATCTGGAGTACTTTGTCGATGCCCCAAGATGTCTCATACCTCCTCATTGCTAATTCAAGCGTAACAAGACTACTATATGCTCCACTTTCGATTAAAATTTGAGCCGCCCTTTTCGGGTTTTCAACTCAAATCCCCTTTGGTCTCAAAGCGCCCTTTGCGGGTTTTCGCCTTGGCCTCTCCTTTTTCTTCTTTTTTTTTTTTGATTGAAAATTTTCTTTTCTTTTGATTTTTTTGATTTTTTTCTTCTTTTTTTTATTTTTGATTTTTTGATTTTTTTTAAAAAAGGTCTCAAAGCACCCTTTGCAGATTTTCACCTTGGCCTCTCCTTTTAGACAAAAATCTGAATTCACCGGCTTGAGCATGTTCTTGCCATCCATCCTGGTCAAAGTGAATGATCTTCCAGAATCAGCCTTCCTCACCACATAAGGTTTTTCCCAAATCTGGCAATTACCTCTGAAGTCTTTTGGATGAGAATAATCTTTCTTAATGCCAGGTACCCATCCTGAAATTCACTTGGGCAAACCTTTTGTCATCAGCCCGTATCATCTGTTTTTGGTACATTTGACCATGATGAATACTTTCAATCTGCTTTATCCAATTCAATCAAAGCTTGAAGAAAAGGAATCTTAACCTCCCACAATTGCTTCCCTTTCATAAACCAATGGGAAAGATGCCCCGGTGAAGGTCCTGACCAACGTTCAAGAAACAATGAGGGTAAATGGTAACTTCTCTATACCAACTTTTACAAGTCTCAGTCATTTTTCAAAAATTCTGAATGTTTTTTTTTTTGCTGCCTTTGCTGCACTGATATGGTGTCTGATCTTTGAACAGACTGTAAAATTGTGCAATGATGTTAAACATGTTTTTTTTTTGGCATTCTTTATTGCCTTTTTTTTTAAATTAAAATTTGCATTTGCATTTGAACTTGGATTTGAATTTGGATTTTGATTTGGATTTGGATTTGAATTTGAATTTGGATTTGAATTTGGATTTGAATTTGAATTTGGATTTGGATTTGGCTTTGAATTTGGATTTGGATTTGGATTTGGATTTGGCTTTGAATTTGGATTTGGATTTGGATTTGGATTTGGATTTGAATTTAAATTTGGATTTGGATTTGGATCTGAATTTGAATTTGGATTTGGATTTGAATTTGAATTTGAATTTCGATTTGGATTTGGCTTTGAATTTGAATTTGGATTTGGATTTGGCTTTGGCTTTGAATTCGATGACTGCTGACTTTGTAACTTTGGCATATGAAGCAACTTTCACCCTCTTAGTGGAGTAATTGACAACCAAAAAGATTAATTGGTATCGGCGAGATCTGCCATATAACATCTATGCCCCACCTATAGAAAGAATGGAAGAGGCACATAAGTCTTGTCTTCCCCAATTTTGGCATTTGATGCAATTTCCCTTTCTGGGTAGATCAGTAGCCCGAACCTCTTGACTAGTCTGGCCATTGTAGAACCATTAACATGGGTTCTAACCTTAGAAAAATCCCCACAGTTTAGTAGTCTGGCGTACCTTGATATGATCGTGCGAAGACATCTTGAAATAACTCAATGATGTCTCGCCCTATTTCTATGGTGAGTTAGGATCCGATCTTTACCCCTTTCCTAAGCTCGCAACATCCACTGACCCTTTGCAAAATGGAGTCTATTTTCACTTGTTCAACCATCCTTAACAAATTAGAAGAGAGGCTACCATCTCTGTCATCTTCAAAGTCCTTAGATCCCCTAGACCCATATCTCATTCAAAAAGGGAATCTGTAACAATGTCACTCATGTCGTTGATATCTGGGTACCTAGGTACGAAGGCAATCCAAAGAATATATGATTCTAAGGATAATTATTTATGTAGTATGGTCATGAATAAAGAATGAAAGAATATTCTAATGGAAAGAATAAAAAAGATGCATTTTATTGAAATAAAAATTCTGGACACAAGCCCATTTTACAAAAGAATTCTTATTGCTTCTGGGCTTAAAGAAACAAGCATGTTTTGAATATTATTCTAGATTAACTCTAAAAATACAGGGATCCCTTCCACAGTCCCATTGTTTAAAATCTTCCCAAGTATGTAAGGGCTTGAAAACTTTTATTCCCCAGTTCTCTCTTCGGATATGTCATTAATGTTCAGATTCCCTAATAGTCCTTCAGGTCCTTGATCTCTTCAATTTAGTACCCATCAGGCCTTGCACTAAGGCCCTGATATCAATTCAGTAGACTTTCGTCAGTCTTCAGGTTGCTGAAATAATTTTTAATACATTAAAGCCTTTCTACAAAGTTTAATGCATACGATGCGATGTAATGCAGATGCATGGAATGAATGCGAAAAGAGAGAGAGAGAGACGTTGATTAACTGAATTCAATTCCATTAGACGAACTTTTCTAGAAAACAAATATCTTTACATAAAACGGATTATATATACGGCTTCGTCCTCATCAATCTTCTCCTTCATATCCGGACGCTGCGGTCGAATCTTCAAATCCTTCCAAAAGATGTCTCTCTTATTTCCACTCGGCTTGATCCGGGTCATGGTTCGCTGCTCCCTTATCCCTTGCGATGTTAATTATCTTCTTTAAGAAAGTTGAGGCATGACGACTCTTGCACAGTTTTTTGTCAATTTGAATCCTTCGAGCAAGGTTTTGCATTCCTCCGTGGACTATCAACCTTCTTCCATTATGTTTACTCAGACCATATCTGGACAACCGTATTATAATCCACTTTATCAAGAAGTTCGTTTCCTTATGACAAACTCCTCTTGTAACACCCCAAACCGGCCCATAAGTTTCGACCAGATCTGGTATGCTACGGGTTGTACATTGAAAACTTTTGCTTTGTTGGTTTTTGGAAATCATAAGCTAATTAGACAATATTTGAATAAATAAGTGACATTTGAAAAGAAAACCTTGTATTATTATTATTCCGTATAATTAAACCTTTGACATAATTTCAGGAGTTGTAAATAATAAAAACTACTTAGATGAATATAAACTATGGGGCCTTATTACATAATTATTCCCAAAATAATAAATAAAAGAAACTTGAAGAAAACCGAAAATAATCTGTAGCAATAAAACTTGATGGCCCCTCGAGTCCGTCTCGGCTCCCATGTCCACGATCTACTGCTCACCTGAAAGAGTAGAAAAAAATAATAGGGTGAGTCACCAAGACTCAGTGTGCAAATCCCGAAAACACATAAAAGGCTTGGGCCCACAAACATATTATGGGCCTTAGCCCATACACAATGGCAACAATCATAATTACATGATAAATAATAAATGATGAATGGCCCAACCCAAACCTAGAAATCCATCCTCTACACACCAACCCGTACCAACCATCACACCTTGGGGATTTCTACAATTAACCCTCCATCCGCTACACACCATAACGACAGCCGTACTGCCTATTCCTGTTATTCAGGAATCATTAAATGTGGCATAGCCACCGATCACTATGTGACCTAACATTTACTTTTGTGGGATTTCTACCACCGATCACCAAGTGACCTATCATGCACTTCCCCTTCAATATCATAATTCCCCCCTCCATGCATACACATATAAAGAAGACATCATGCAGGCTTACATATATTTCGATACATATAGAGAGTTCTATGTTTACGTACCTGGCATCCATGCCTAACCCATTTAGGGTTCCATTCAACTGTCTATGCAGCCTCTTTTCGGCTTTTTAGCCCATAACATATATATATAAACATACATACAGGTTTAATAGTGTGTTAGAGATCTACACACCTGATTACCGATAAAACGATGCTTTCTATGTCAACGCTATCCTTAGTCGACACAACTGCTATCTGCCTAAGGTGTTGTTCAGAAGTTGGTCCACAACCAAGTGGCCAATCTTGAATGGTAGATACCGCTCATTTCTTAAACTTAGGGATTCTCTCCTTTGCCTGATCCATATTTAATTCCATCACAAGTCCTTGTCAGAACTACTATAACAATTTATGATCGTTAATCCTCATCATAAAGTTAAGATCTTGCATATAATGAACGAATCTAGTAAAAATCTAGGGAAAATCTTCTTACCTTAAAATCTCGAAATTGGAGACTAACGATTTTCGGCTTTTAGATCTAGATGACCAAGTTTCCTTCAAATCCTGGAATGCCGCCCAACATAGAACCATTAAACTAATAGCTTTTCGGTTTTGCCTTTCAAAAACCGACATAGAATGTGAGAGCTTAACAGAAGTCGACACTTACCTTAACATAGGGGATTCGGCTAGCACTAGAGAGAAGATTCGACAATGCCAAAGAAAAAGATTTAAATGCCGGAAGAATAGATCTAACTCACAAATGGGATGAAGAGAGAAAAACTATGGAGATTTCAGCTTTTTAGAGAAATCGGCACAAGAGGAAAAAGAGAGTGAAGGGAGAGATTTCGGCTTTTGAAGAAATTAAAGAATAGAAATTGTAGAGGGAGAGGCTAAGAGGAGAGGCTAAGAATTTCGGCACAAAGAGTGAAGAGGAAATTAGGGTTTAAATGCCAGAATCAATGAGATATCCCCCCTATTTATAGAAATTTCGGCACTCCTATCAAAAACCAAAAGTACCCTTCCTAATAATTAAGAATCAAGCTAATAAAAAGGGAAAATTCAGAACCCATTTTCCATGAAGTAGCCGAATTCTTTACTCCTCTAAGTGGTGGATTTTCGGCCATCACCCTTCCATGATAACTCCTATCTTTTCTCCTTTTTATCTTCTATATTATCCATTATAAAATCCATATAAATCCTCCTATTTTTGAGCCTTGTTACCGTCCACTATACCTAACCCTAATGTCGAATTTAGCAACTTAAATTAAAAGATTTGGGCTCCATGAAACTTAAATTTTGGGCCCCTAACTTCTTGTGTGTGGCGTCACCCCTTGCTCCCTTTTAAATGCCGAAAATGGCCCAAAAACATGGGCTCCTTGCAGCCAAAACTTGGGCCTCTTTAACTGTTAGTAACGCCACCCTCTCTCTCCCTTGCAGCGTCATCCATTGTTCGGCCACAAGCCCACGTTGGTGTTTTTAACCTCAATTGCCACCTTTTTAACTCTATAATGCCCAATCAGATAATTTAACCAAGGCCTTTGCCTAGTCCTGAGCCCAATTTGGACTCCTATTACTTAAATTAACATATTAAACATATCCTTACACTAAACGCATAGACCCATTAACTCAGGATGTTACAGTTCTACCCCCCTTAAAGAAATTTCGTCCTTGAAATTATCTGATCAGAAAAGATGGGGGTATTGTTGCCGCATTGCTTCCTCGGGTTCCCACGTAGCCTCCTCAGAACCATGATTCCTCCACAGCACCTTAACCAGTGGAACCGTTTTCCTTCGCAACACCTTGACATCACGATCCAGAATTTCCACCGGTTCCTCTTCAAAGGATAGATCAGGTCTTACCTCGATTTCCTCCACAGGTACAACATGAGACGGATCTGAACGGTAACGTCTTAGCATGGAGACGTGAAATACATCATGAATTTGACTTAACTCTGGAGGTAACTCCAGCTGGTAGGCTACTGGTCCTACTCACTTCAACACCCAATATGGTCCGATAAACCTGGGACTTAACTTACCCTTTCGACCAAACCTTAATAACTTTTTCCACGGTGACACCTTTAGGAATACTTTATCACCCACTGCATACTCTATATCCTTACACTTTAAATCAGCATAGGACTTTTGTCTGTCCGACACCTCCTTCAGTCAAACCCGAATCAATTCAACCTTCTCTTCTGTCTCGGTCACCAACTCCGGACCCAAAATCTGACGTTCCCCTAGTTCTGTCCAACAAGTAGGAGTACGGCACCTCCGCCCGTACAAAGCTTTGTAGGGCGCCATCTGAATACTTGATTGGTAGCTATTATTGTAAGCAAACTCTGCTAATGGTAAGAACTCTTCCCAACTACCTCTAAAATCAATGACACATCCTCTCAACATGTCCTCTAAGATCTAAATCACCCGCTCAGACTGTCCATCGGTCTGAGGATGAAACGCTGTACTGAAATCCAACTTCGTACCCAGCACTTGATGCAACGCCTTCCAGAATTGTAAGGTGAACCTAGGGTCCCTATCTGATATGATCGAAACCGGTACTCCATGATACCTCACCACCTCCGCTATGTATAACTTAGCTGACTTCTGGAAGGAATAATCAACACGTACAGGTATGAAGTGTGCAGACTTCGTCAAGCGATCAACAACTACCCAAACTGCATCTTTCTTAGTGGGTGTGAGGGGAAGCCTACTAACAAAGTCCATGGTGATTCTTTCCCACTTCCATTGTGGAATCTTCATTGGCTGCAATAATCCTGATGGTAACTGATGTTCTGCCTTGACCTGCTGACAGGTCAAACACTTACCCACCAATTCAGTTACTTCTTGCTTCAACCCCGGCCACCAGAACTGATCTCGCAAATCCCGAAACATCTTACTTCCTCTAGGGTGCATAGCGTATGCACCACCATGTGCCTCGTGCAAAATCTGACGCCTCAACTCCGGATCTTTTGGCATGCACACTCTCCCTCGGAAAAATAACAGTCCTTCCTCATTTATACTGAATTCCGTTGGTCCATCCTTTGAGATTAGCTGCATTTTCTCCTTTAGCAACTCATCGATCTGTTGCCTCTCCTTCACTTGGCTAATCTAAGAAGGTTTCACTTGAAGTTCAGCTAATAAACTTCCATCCTTATACAAACTAAGGTGAGCAAACATTGCTCTTAAGTCGGAGACTACTTTACGACTTAGAGAATCCGCCACTACATTAGCCTTTCCCGGGTGATACTCGATCGAGCAGTCATAATCCTTTAGCAACTCGATCGACCTCCTCTGCCTTAGATTCAGCTCCTTCTGAGTCAAAAGATACTTTAAGCTCTTATGATCTATGTAGATGACAGATTTCTCCCCGTACAAATAGTGCCTCCAAATTTTTAAGGCAAACACCACCACCGCCAATTCTAAATCATGGGTGGGATAATTCAATTCATGCGGTCTTAACTGCCGAGATGCATATGCAACCACCTTTCCATCTTGCATCAACACACATCCTAATCCTGCGTGTGACACATCACAGTAAATTACAAACTCCTTCCCTGCCTCTGGCTGAATCAACACCGGAGCCTCCGTCAGAAACCTCTTTAACTTTTCGAAACTCTCCTATTGCTTATCCGACCAAACAAACGAAACTCATTTCTGTAGCAACTTAGTCAATGGTGCCGCAACCGAAGAAAATCCTTCAACAAACCTTCGGTAGTACCCAGCTAAACCGAGAAAACTCCTAATCTCAGCCACAGACCTAGGTGGCTTCCAATCCAACACCGCTTTAATCTTTCTAGGGTCAACCCTAATCCCTTCTGCTAACACAATGTGCCCTAGAAATGTAACTTCCCTTAGCCAAAATTCACACTTACTGAATTTGGCATACACTGCTTCTCCCTTAGAATCTGCAAAACTATTCGCAGATGAGCATCATGCTCCTCCTCCGACTTCGAATAAACCAAGATATCGTCTATAAACACCACGACACACCGGTCTAGGTAGGGTTGAAACACTAGGTTCATCATGTCCATGAATGCTGTTGGCGCGTTGGTCAGTCCAAACGACATCACCATAAACTCATAATGACCGTAGCGAGTCCTGAAAGCTGTCTTATGAATATCCGCCTCTTTGACCCTAAGCTGATGGTACCCTGACCTCATATCTATCTTTGAAAAGACTGGGGCCCCCTTCAACTGATCGAACAAGTCATCAATCCTTGGCAATGGGTACTTGTTCTTGATTGTTAGCTTATTCAACTGGCGATAATCTATCCACATACGCATTGATCCATCCTTCTTAACAAATAACACCGGCGCTCCCCAAGGCGACACACTTGGTCGAATAAACCCTCTATCCAACAACTCTTGAATCTACGCTTTCAATTCCATCAATTCCTTTGGTGCCATCCTATACGGAGCAATAGATACCGGTGCTGTTCCCGGAAGAAGATCGATACCAAACTCCACTTCCCGATCTGGGGGTAATCCCGGAAGCTCTTCAGGGAAAACATCAGGAAATTCCTTTACCGTCCTGACATCCCCAACAATCAGGTCCTTGGCTTCCAAAGCCCGAACAAACAATAAAACTGCCTCACATCCTTTCCTCACCATCCTTTCTGCTCTTAAGGCAGTCACTACATTCGACAAGCAGTTTCCCCTTTCTCCTATCACCAACACTTCATCGCCCTCAGAGGTTTTTAACACCATACGTTTGGCCGCACAATCTAGATTAGCTTGATACTTTACAAGCCAATCCATGCCTAAAATTAAACCAAACTCCCCGAACGGTAATTCCATTAGATCCCTTCGGAAAACTATCCCCTGAACTTCTAAAGGTACTTCATGATAGAGTTTATCCACTACTACAGATTGTCCTAACGGGCTAACCACAGTCATGGCCCTAGAGGTAACTTCAGATTCTAACTTTAGAGTTCCAGATACGCTACTAGCTACATACGAATGCGTCGACCCAATGTCAATCAATGCAGTGTAAGGCAAGCCAAAAATTAAAAACGTACCGGTTATGACATCTAGTGCGTCGGCCTCCTCTCGACGTCTGACAGCATAGACCAATCTCGACTGTCACGCCTCGGTGTTTCCTGCCCCTTGACCTAGTGCTCCACGACCCCTACCAATACCATTACCACCTCTGGCTGCACCACGACCTCTTTGTGGCTGCTGACCTCCTCTGCCAGGCTGAGCATTCCCTCGACCCATGGTCCCTTCCCCGTCCTGTTGCTGCGGACAGTTTCTAACTTGGTGGTCCGTAGATCCACACCTAAAACACTTCCCACTGCCAGCCCAACACTCACCGGCATGAAATTTGCCACATCGAGCACACTTTGGTGTCTGGTTAGCAGCAGGTTTCTCTTCTCGTTTCATTCCATCAGACTGGGACCTTTTCTGAGTACGCCCGATTGACGATCCAAAATTCCTCTTATTTCTACCCCTATCTCTATCCCGATTAAGTTTTTCGGTCCGCTTTACCTCCTCGGCTATCTTAGCCTTTTCCACTAGGACAGCAAATTCCCTCTCCCGCTGTGGGGCTATCAAAACACGCAAGTCATCCCTCAGGCCATCCTCGAACCTAACACAACGTTCATGCTTCGTGGCTACCATCCCTCGAGCATAACGGCTAAAGCGTAAGAATTCAACTTCATACGCAGCCACTGACCTACTCCCTTGAACCAGATTCAGAAATGCTCTGCGCTGCGTATCCACATAACTCGATCCAATGTACTTATTCTGAAACGTCGTTTTAAAGAGATCCCAGGTGATACGGTCAGCCACTATACCATCCTTAATCGTAAGCCACCATTGATAGGCTTCATCCCGCAGAAGAGATACAACCCCTTTCAACTTCTCCTCCTCCGTGAAATCCAAATCATCCATTATGCGTTCTACCGCCTCCAACCAATACTCAGCTGAACTTGGGGCTACACCAGAAATTCCCCTAAACACTTCTGCCCCGTTGGCCCTAAGCCGCTCATGCACAGATTTCTGGGCTCCTGTGCCCATACCTGCCCCAGCAACCCTCTCTAAAACCCTTAACATTGCCTGAGATACCGCGTCATCTCCGGCAGTCTGATCCTGAAATTTCTCCTCCACTGCTGGCATCTCATTCCCAGATCCATGGCCAGATCCTACTGGCTCCGACACAGTCATCCTACCCCTACCACGACCACGTGGCGGATGTCCTCGACCCCTTGTACTCATTCTACCTCTTCGCGTTTATCTGATTAGAAGTTTTATGAATTATTAGTTTTCTTCCACTGATTAACCACGAACAGTCTTATGAATAATAGTTTTAAGAGTAGTTCTTTCAAATGCGCAATTACATTCACAATTCAGGCTCAAGTTCGTATCCTCTAATTCTAGGAAGCACATACATTCAATCATCAACATACAAATAACATCCATGAACTTACATTCATCATGTAAGAGTGTTTGTGTTGTTTCACTACCCAGGGGTATTTTCGTAATTTATCCTACAGGGGTATTTTCGTAATTTTCCAAAATAGGGTTCCTTGGTGATTTTGTGAAATAAGGGTAATTTGGTAATTTACAAACCAGGGATATTTTGATGTTGTTGTTGCTGACGTGTTTTTTTTTTTGAAATAGGGGTACATTGAAAAAAATCTCATTTCATAAACCGGGTTACTCTTGTAAACATGAGGTTTTCGGGTAAAGTTTTCAAACATAGGTATTTCATAAATTCATGGTTGATTGGAATTTTTTTCAAATAGGGTGGCTGGTCCCTTTCGAGTTTTAATTATAAGGTTTAGCCCATCAACAAGTCCTCGTAGCTAGGGTGAACAGTCACTACGCACCAGGTAAGATTCTAGTGAAGAGGAGGTGAGTCACTAGGACTGCTTAAGTACCAAGCTCTCCCTGAATCCACTCCTAGACATGCGTATGCCCATTGCCACACCCTAACTCAGCTAAGGTGAACAGTCACTACGCACTAGGTAAGATTCCAGCGAAGAGGAGGTGAGTCACTAGGACTGCTTAAATACCAAACTCTTCCGAATCCAATCCTAGACATGCGTATGCCTGTTGCCACACCCTAGTCTTGCGACTCGTTTACGGGTTTGTTCAGAGGAATTAAGTCTTATGAAATTGAAGAGTTGTTTATCTAAGCCTATGGTCCATTAATACTATCATACTAATCTATGTCCCTCAAGCCCATTAAGCCTACATATATAACACAACAAGAGTTTAGAATACTTACCTGCGTGGATCGGGTGCCGGTAGACTCGAAGGCCACTTCTCAACCCAAAACTTTTTTTTCTCAAAATCACTTCTATTTTACAAAACATTACTAGACCCATTTCACAGCCCGAGTTTTGAACTGGGCTTTGATACCAAAATGTAACACCCCAAACCTGGCCCATAAGTTTCGACCAGATCTGGTATGCTACGGGTTATACATTGAAAACTTTTGCTTTGTTGGTTTTTGGAAATCATAAGCTAATTAGGCAATATTTGAATAAATAAGTGACATTTGAAAAGAAAACCATGTATTATTATTATTCTGTATAATTAAACCATTGACATAATTTCAGGAGTTGCAAATAATAAAAACTACTTAGATGAATATAAACTATGGGGCCTTATTACATAATTATTCCCAAAATAATAAATAAAAGAAACTTGAAGAAAATCGAAAATAATCTGTAGCAATAAAACTTGATGGCCCCTCGAGCTCGTCTCGGCTCCCATTTCCACGATCTACTGCTCACCTGAAAGAGTAGAAAAAAATAATAGGGTGAGTCACCAAGACTCAGTGTGCAAATCCCGAGAACACATAAAAGGCTTGGGCCCACAAACACATTATGGGCCTTAGCCCATACACAATGGCAACAATCATAATTACATGATAAATAATAAATGATGAATGGCCCAACCCAAACCTAGAAATCTATCCTCTACACACCAACCCGTACCATCCATCACACCTTGGGGATTTCTACAATTAACCCTCCATCCGCTACACACCATAACGACAGCCGTACTGCCTATTCCTGTTATTCAGGAATCATTAAACGTGGCATAGCCACCGATCACTATGTGACCTAACATTTACTTTTGTGGGATTTCTACCACCGATCACCAAGTGACCTATCATGCACTTCCCCTTCAATATCATAATTCCCCCCATGCATACACATATAAAGAAGACATCATGCAGGCTTACATATATTTCGATACACATAGAGAGTTCTATGTTTATGTACCTGGCATCCATGCCTAACCCATTTAGGGTTCCATTCAACTGTCTATGCAGCCTCTTTCCGAGTTTTTAGCCCATAACATATATATATATATAAACATACATATAGGTTTAATAGTGTGTTAGAGATCTACACACCTGATTACCGATAAAACGATTCTTTCTATGTCGACGCTATCCTTAGTCGACACAACTGCAATCTGCCTAAGGTGTTGTTCAGAAGTTGGTCCACAACCAAGTGGCCAATCTCGAACGGCAGATACCGCTCGTTTCTTAAACTTAGGGATTCTCTCCTTTGCCTGATCCATATTTAATTCCATCACAAGTCCTTGTCAGAACTACTATCACAATTTATGATCGTTAATCCTCATCATAAAGTTAAGATCTTGCATATAATGAACGAATCTAGTAAAAATCTAGGGAAAATCTTCTTCCCTTAAAATCCCGAAATTGGAGACTAACGATTTTCGGCTTTTAGATCTAGACGACCAAGTTTCCTTCAAATCCCGGAATGCCGCCCAACATAGAACCATTAAACTATTAGCTTTTCGACTTTTGCCTTTCAAAAATCGACATAGAATGTGAGAGCTTAACAGAAGTCGACACTTACCTTAACACAGGGGATTCGGCTAGCACTAGAGAGAAGATTCGACAATGCCAAAGAAAAAGATTTAAATGCCGGAAGAATAGATCTAACTCACAAATGGGATGAAGAGAGAAAAACTATGGAGATTTCGGCCTTTTAGAGAAATCGGCACAAGAGGAAAAAGAGAGTGAAGGGAGAGGTTTCGGCTTTTGAAGAAATTAAAGAATAGAAATTGTAGAGGGAGAGCCTAAGAATTTCGGCACAAAGAGTGAAGAGGAAATTAGGGTTTTAAATGCCAGAATCAATGAGATATCCCCCTCTATTTATAGAAATTTCGGCACTCCTATCAAAAACCGAAAGTACCCTTCCAATAATTAAGAATCAAGCTAATAAAAAGGGAAAATTCAGCACCCCTTTTCCATGAAGTAGCCGAATTCTTTACTCCTCTAAGTGGTGGATTTTCGGCCATCACCCTTCCATGATAACTCCTATCTTTTCTCCTTTTTATCTTCTATATTATCCATTATAAAATCCATATAAATCCTCCTATTTTTGAGCCTTGTTACCGTCCACTATACCTAACCCTAATGCCGAATTTAGCAACTTAAATTAAAAGATTTGGGCTCCATGAAACTTAAATTTTGGGCCCCTAACTCCTTGTGTGTGGCGTCACCCCTTGCTCCCTTTTAAATGCCGAAAATGGCCCAAAAACATGGGCTCCTTGCAGCCAAAACTTGGGCCTCTTTAACTGTTAGTAACGCCACCCTCTCTCTCCCTTGTAGCGTCATCCACTGTTGGGCCACAAGCCCACGTTGGTGTTTTTAACCTCAATTGCCACCTTTTTAACTCTATAATGCCCAATCAGATAATTTAACCAAGGCCTTTGCCTAGTCCTAAGCCCAATTTGGACTCCTATTACTTAAATTAACATATTAAACATATCCTTACACTAAACACATAGACCCATTAACTCAGGATGTTACACCTCTATTTAGCAATCGAATATTAATCAACATCTCTTTTCTATGATGATGCAATGCAATGCAATCAAAACAAAAGAAAACCCGTTAGTATCATATACAAATGGTAAAAATCAAATTAAACCGAAAATAGTCAAACACATATTCAGGTGACCGCATAGTTTGACCTAAAGTGGGCTCTTAGGGTTCACTATATGTGGTTTGGTTCTAAAGAGAGGGTACCTGAACCAGTAGATTCCTCAATCATCACCCATTATAGGCTCATATAGATCGAGTTCGGTTTAGGGGGATACATTTCCCTATAGCCGTGTGGAGATGAAAATCTCACGAAGCACATAGGTACAGATGTATCACGGAAGCAATCCACTAGCCCATGCGGAGGTGAAAACCTCATGAAAGCATAGCTTCTTACTCCCACTTAAAGATGTGGCCACAACGGTCATGCAATGTAATGCCAAAGTATGTTATGAAATTTGACATTATTGTAATTATAGCACAAACAAATGCATCAAAAGAAACATGATTTTTCAAAACAATTTTCCAAATTTTCAATCAAAAGGACAAAAATTAATCAATCTATGGCCTGACTCTCAGCCAATCCCCAGTGGAGTCGCCAAGCTGTCGAAACCATTTTTATTTTATTTTGGAAAAATGGGGATCGACTTAAAAATATGATGTGGAGTCGCCGCCAATCCTTTTTTGTTTAGGTGTGATCGGATTACCTATAAAAATATTTTGGTCTGCAAAATTCGAGAAAACAGGTTCGGGAATTGGTTACGTGCGAGGAAGGGCTAGCACCCTCGCAATGCCCAAAATTGGTACCAAATTGATTAATGTTGTCCTAACGTTGAAATTTTGAAAAGTTTTGAAAAAGTAGTTTCTTTTAAAAAAATGGATCGAATATTCCAAATGTAAGATTCATTCGCTCTAAAGGAACTAAATACTCCACCCAGTACGTTAGGATGCAATATCTTGGACCCTCAAAGTCGAGATCATCTTATAATTTCAAAATCATGCAATTGAAAAGGATATTTGGTTATTTGGTTGGACGGAAAATTGACACCCAGTACGTTAGGGCATAATTTTCCGACCTTCCAAACGCACAAATATTGCCTTATTTTGGAAATCTTTTGAGTAATCAAAATGTATTTTATTGTAAGTTCTATTTTCTTATGAAAACAATATCAATATGCAAGCTTTAAACTATATGTACAAATATGTATACCACAAATTTAAAATAAATTGAAATACAAAGATAAAAATAATTAGTTCATGCAATAATGAGGTCAATGATTTTTAAAATACAATATTATACAAAGAGAAAATCAAAACAAAATATACATAGAATAATATATATTAATTTACATAAATAATATATGTGAAAAAAAAACTTATACAAATAATTTATAAATGAAAGTAATAATACATAAAAAGTCTTGAAATGAACAAAAATACATAATAAAATAGGATTTAAAAGGAAATAAAATACATATATACATAAGTAAATTTAAAAGAAAATTCATACCTAAACTAATAGTAAATTCATAATAATATAAGGAAAATTTAATATAAATTATACATGTAAAAATGTATACAATTTAATAATTTAATATAATTTAACATAATTTTTCAACCCCTCTGCCCTCTCCGTCAATACATGGGCTACTTTGGCGCCTAATGCACTACCACCACGCTGCGATTTTAACCAGATCCGTAAGGATCCATTGACCTTTGGATTGAGACTCGGCCAAATCGACACTAAACGACAGATAAGGATCCTCCTCCTCCTCTTTTATTCTTCTTTCTATATCTATGTATATGAACGACTGGGAATAAAATAGATAAAAATGCAATCACCTTTGCCGAATAATCTATTATTGATTTTCAATCTGCGTGCGTAATCAGAAGAAAGAGAATCCCCCTTTTTACATCGATATCGGCCTCTTTTATAGCCAAATAACAGAAAAATAAAAAACTAAATACAAAATTCTTATTTCTTCATTTTTCTCCTATTATTTGCTGTCAAATTGTTGCTTTGTTGTATTTGTTTCATTCTGTTATTTGTTTGCTGTTTGCTTGCAGGTGTGAGCATCATGGATCGGTGAGGAGGCTGTTGTTGAGGCTAGCGTGGATGCTGCGAGGCGCGGTGGGTTGCACGGAGGAGCCACTCGTGCGAGCAGAGGCACCAGGAGACTCCAGAAACTTCTAGAATTTCCCAGATCGAAGCCCTCTGTTGGACCATTTGGGCTATTCGATTAATTCTGATTTGGGCCATTGTAAATTTAGGTAATTTGGGCTTATTTAGTTTGGGCCCTAGTACTTGTAAAAAAATGGACTGGACATTGGATTGTTATTGGATTTTATTGGTTAATTTTGGTTTATTATTGGGTTAATATTAGGTTAATGGGCTCGGGCATAAATTGGGTATTACAAGCCTAAAAGCTTAGTGAATGTTAATAAAATGACGAGTAAATTAACACCCAAATCATTCTTAAATTGAAACCAATCAAATATAAATTTTCAACCACAATATCAATCCATAATACTTCAATGTCATATGCTCAACCATGTATCAAAAATCATAATTAACTATGGCATATAATCATCAATTTAGCATATATCATTTCATACATTTATATTGTCATATACAATCATGGGTTACTTGGGTGATCATACATCGGATAAACGATTCTCCTTACTCCCAATCAGAATCAGAATCAGTCCCGGATTGAGCGAGCCAAGGCCACACGCTCCCTTATATTTACATGCAACATGGCCCAACCCAACCTAAAAATCCATCCTCTACACACCAGCCCATACCAACCAACACACCTCGGGGATTTCTACAATCAACCCACCAACCGCTACACACCATATCGACAGCCATGCTGCCTATTCCTAACAGTCAGGAATAAATTTAACGTGGCTTAGCCACCGATCACTATTGTGACCTAACTTTATAATTCGTGGTTTAACCACTGATCACCAAGTGACCTATTAACATGCTCCTCCCCTTCATCATATCAACCCCATCCCATGCATACATACATGCAGAATCAAAACAATATACTATCTAAAAGTTCACAGTCTATCACATACATCGATACACATAGAGAAGTTTCTATGATTACGTACCTGGCATCCCTTGCCTACCCTTTTTGGGTAATCCGACTGTCTATACAGCCTTTTTCCAACTTTTAGCCCATAACATATATTTAGTACAGATTACTATACAGCCTTTTTCCGGCTTTTAGTCCATAACATATATTTAGTACAGATTAATTAGCGTGTTAGAGATCTACACACCTGATTACAGACAAGACGAGACTCTCTATGTCGACGCTATCAAAAGCCGATACGACTGTTATCTGTCTAAGAAGTTCTGAAGCCGGTCCACAACCCGGTGGCCAATCTCGAACAGTAGACACCGCGCGTTTCTTGAACTTTGGGGCTGGGACTACAGATCCAACCCCTTCCTTTGATTTGCTGACATTCGAGTCCATGAGTGATCTTGGTCAGAAGGTACTATGATGATTGCTTAACGAACCATTAGGTTAAGGCACGAATAACGAAAAGAAACCGATTGATCAACTTAAGGAGAATCGAAATTCTTACCTTGAAATCCCAAAAATGATATGATTCGAATGCTACCGATTTCTGGCTTAGAAACCTAGGCGACTAGATCTCCTTCAAATCCCAGAATGCCGCCAAAGAAAAAGAACACGAGATCAGAGAAAATGTCAAACTAAGGATGGCCCTAACCACCAACTAGCCATTCGGCTTTGGCTTCAAAACCTGAAAAAGATTGCAAAAATAATAGCACAAGTCGATACTCACCTCTACAGAAGATTTCGGCTACCATTTGCAAGAAGATTCGGCAATTAAAGAAGAAGATTGAAACGTTGAACAATAAAACCAAGCCACCACCGAGATCTAGGAGTTTTCGGCTTTTAGGAAAGATCCAAAAAAGAGATGAACAAGAAGAGGCTTAGGCGTTTTCGGCTTTAGAAGAATAGAGTTAGGAGTTTTCAGTTTTTGGCAAGAAAAGAGAAGAAGAAGAAGAAGAACCCTTAGTTGCCGAAATTAGGAGAAGAAAAGAAGAGAAGGAAGATAAACATAAAAACTATGCCCTAGGAAATAATGAAAATTTGGCACCTCTTAGCCTTATCAAAACCGATTTCTCCCCCTTGTTCCTAGAGTCCAACTTTCGGCCACCACCTACTCTCAAATCCTATCCCACGTTTTTCTCTTATCCTCATCATCCTATCTTCTAACTTAATCCACACTCACTCATGCAGAATCCCAGCCGAAACCACCTCTCAAACTCCTCCCTTTATCTGCCACCTTATCAGCCATATTATCTACATTATCCCATTCATTAAATTTCCCTATTTTTAAGACCTATTGCCGCCCAACCTGCTCCTCCTTTAAGTGCGAAAATGGCCCAAATACATGGGCTCCAAGCGGCCAAAACTTGAGCCTCTTCACCTGCTAATGACGCCACCTTATAGCTCATTTGCAGCACCCCTTGCTGTTGGGCCACAAGCCCATTTTGTAATTTAAAATACAGACACCATCTTTTAAACCCTATAGTGTCGAAACAGAAAATTTAACCAAGGCCCCGGCCCAATCCTGAGCCCAATCTGAACCCCTAACACTCTAATTAACACATTACACATAACCACACATTAAACACATAGGCCCATTAATTCAGGATGTTACAGTTCTACCCCCTTAAAGAAATTTCAACCTCGAAATTACCTGGTCAAAATAGATGTGGGTACTATTGCCGCATCGCTTCCTCTGGTTCCCAAGTTGCCTCCTCAGAACTATGATTCCGCCATAGAACCTTAACCAACAGAACCATCTTTCTTCGCAACACTTTGACATCACGATCTAAGATTTCCACTGGCTCCTCCTCAAAGGATAGGTCGGGTCTTACCTCAATTTCTTCCACTGGCACCACATGAGATGGACCCGAACGATATCGTCTCAGCATAGAGACATGAAACACATTGTGAATCTGGCTTAACTCAGAAGGTAGTTCAAGCTGATAGGCTACTGGTCCTACTCGTTTCAACACCCGATATGGTCCGATAAATCTGGGACTTAATTTACCCTTTTGACCAAACCTTAATACTTTCTTCCATGGCGACACCTTGAAGAGAACCTTGTCACCCACTGCAAATTCTATGTCCTTACGCTTCAGATCAGCATAGGACTTCTGTCTGTCTGACGCTTCCTTTAGTCGAGCCCGAATTAACTCAACCTTCTCCTCGGTCTCGGTAACCAACTCCGGACCCAAAATTTGAGGTTCCCCTAATTCCGTCCAACAGGTAGGAGTACGACACTTTCGCCCGTACAACGCTTCATAAGGCGCCATCTGAATACTAGACTGGTAACTGTTGTTGTACGCAAACTCTGCCAGTGGTAAAAACTCTTCCCAACTACCCTTGAAATCAATGACACAACCCCTTAACATGTCCTCTAAGATCTGAATTACCCGCTCAGACTGACCATCGGTCTGGGGATGGAACGCTATACTAAAATCCAACTTCATACCCAACGCTTGATGCAACGCCTTCCAAAATCGTGATGTGAACCTAGGGTCCCTGTCCGATATAATCGATACTGGTACTCCATGCAACCTCACTACCTCCGCTATGTATAACTTAGCCAATTTCTGCAGAGAGTAATCAACCCGTACTGGTATGAAATGAGCAGACTTCGTCAGACAATCAACAATCACCCAAACCGAATCTTTCTTAGTAGGCGTAAGGGGTAGCCCACTAACAAAGTCCATTGTAATCCTTTCCCACTTCCATTGTGGAATCTTTACCGGCTGCAACAACCCTGATGGTAATTGATGTTCCGCCTTTACCTGTTGACAGGTCAAACACTTCCCCACAAATTCGGTCACCTCTCGTTTTAAGCCCGGCCACCAAAACTATTCTATCAAATCCCAATACATCTTACTCCCTCCAGGGTGCATAGCATATGGACTACCATGCGCTTCTTGCAAAATCCTATGCCTCAACTTAAGATCTTTCGGCATACACACTATTCCCTGAAAACATAATAGCCCTTCCTCATTAATACTAAATTCTGTCAATCCATCACTTGATCCTACAGGAAACTTCTCCTTTAGCAACTCATCAGTCTGCTGCTTCTCCTTAACCTGACTGACCCATGAGGGTTTTACTTGAAGTTCGGCTAATAACCTTCCATCATCATATAAACTGAGGTGAGCAAACATCATTCTCAAGTCAGAGATTACTTTACGACTCAGAGCATCCGCCACCACGTTGGCTTTACCCAGATGATATTCGATCGAGCAGTCATAATCCTTTAACAACTCGATCCACCTTCTTTGCCTTAGATTCAACTCCTTCTGAGTCAAAAGGTATTTTAAACTCTTATGGTTGGTATAAATGACAGATTTCTCCCCGTACAGGTAATGTCTCCAGATCTTTAAAGCAAAAACCACCGCCGCCAATTCCAAATCATGGGTGGGATAATTTGCTTCGTGTGGTCTTAACTGCCGAGATGCATATGCAACAACCTTTCCATCTTGCATCAACACGCATCCTAGACCCGTGTGTGAAGTATCACAGTAAATTACAAACTCCTTCCCAGCCTCCGGCTGAATCAACACCGGAGCCTCCGTCAAAATCCTTTTCAACTTCTCGAAACTCTCTTGTTGCTTGCCAGACCAAACAAACGGAACCCCTTTCCGTAATAACTTAGTCAATGGTGCCGCAATTAAAGAGAATACTTCCACAAACCTTCTGTAATACCCGGCCAAACCCAGAAAACTCCTAATTTCCACACAGACCTAGGCGGCTTCCAATCCAACACCGCTTCAATTTTTCGAGGGTCAACCCTAATCCCCTCTGCCGACACAACATGACCCAGAAAAGTAAGTTTACTTAGCCAAAATTCGCACTTACTGAATTCGACATACAACTGCTTCTCCCTCAGAATCTGGAAAACCAATCGCAGATGTGTATCATGCTCCTCTTCCGATTTCGAGTAAACCAGGATGTCATTTATAAATACTACAACAAACCGATCCAAATAGGGTTGGAACACTCGGTTCATCATGTCCATAAATGCTGCTGGCGCTTTGGTCAATCCAAATGGCATCACCATGAATTCGTAGTGACCATAGCGAGTCCTAAATGTCGTCTTATGAATATCCACCTCCTTGACCTTAAGCTGATGGTACCCTGACCTCAGATCTATCTTTGAAAAGACCGAAGCCCCCTTCAACTGATCGAACAAGTCGTCGCGGGTATTTATTCTTGATGGTCAACTTATTCAACTAGCGATAGTCAATGCACAAACGCATTGATCCATCCTTCTTCTTAACAAATAACACCGGCGCTCCCCAAGGCGACACACTTGGTCGGATAAACCCTCTATCCAGCAACTCCTGAATCTGTGCTTTCAGTTCTACCAACACCTTTGGCGCCATTCTATGTGGAGCAATAGATACTGGCGCTGTTCCCGGGAGAAGATCGATACCAAACTCCACTTCACGATCCGGGGGTAATCCCGGAAGCTCTTCTGGGAAAACATCAGGAAATTCCTTCACCGTCCTGACGTCCCCAACAGTTAATTCCTTGGCTTCCAGAGCCCGAACAAACATTAGAACTGCCTCGCATCCTTTTCTCACCATCCTTTCTACTCTTAAGGCGGACACCACATTTGACAAGCAGTTCCCCCTTTCACCTATCACCAACACTTCGCCACTTTTGGAGGTTATTAACACCATACTCTTGGCTTCACAATCTACATTAGCTTGATACTTCCCCAGCCAATCCATGCCTAAAATTAAATCAAACTCCCCGAACGGTAATTCCATTAGATCCGTCCGGAAAACTATCCCCTGAACTTCTAAAGGTACTTCCTGATAAAGCTTGTTTACCACCACAGAATGTCCTAATGGGCTAACTACAGTCATCTCCCTAGAGGAAATCTCATAATCTATGCTTAAAGTTTCAGACACCCTACTAGCAACATATAAATGCGTCAACCCAATGTCAATCAATGCAGAGTAAGGCAAGCCAAAAATTAAAAACGTACCGGTTATAACATCTGGTGCGTCAGCCTCCTCTCGATGTCTGATAGCATAGACTAACCCCGACTGTCTCGCCTCAGTGTTTCCTGCCCCTTGGCCTGTTGCTCCACGACCTCGACCGAAACCATTACCACCTCTGGCTGGACCACGACCTCTCTGTGGCTGCTGACCTCCTTTACCCGGCTGAGCATTCCCTTGACCTGTGAGCCCTTCACTGCCCCGTTGCTGCGGATAGTTTCTAACTTGGTGGTCCATAGATCCACACCTAAAGCACTTCCCACTGCCCACCCAACACTCACCTACATGGAATTTACCACATCGAGCACACTTCGGTGTTTGACCAGCAGCAGCAGGTCTCTCATCCCGTCTCGGCTCGTCTGACCTAGATCTTTTCTGATTACGCCCAACTGTCCCCGATGATCCAAAATTCCTCTTACCTCCACTCCTATCTCTATCCCGATTCAGTTTTTCTGTCCACTTAACCTCCTCAGCTATCTTAGCTTTTTCCACAAGCACAGCAAATTCCCTCTCCCGCTGTGGTGCTATCAACACACGCAGATCATCCCTCAGACCATCCTCAAATCGAACACAACATTCATGGTCCGTAGCCACCATTCCTCGAGCATAACGGCTAAGGCGTAAGAATTCCGCCTCATATGTAGCCACCAACCTACTTCCTTAAACCAGATTCAAAAATGCTCTGCGCTGCGCGTCCGCATAACTCGTCCCGATGTACTTACTTTGAAATGTCGTTTTGAAGAGATCCCAGGTGATACGGTCAGCCACCGAACCATCCTTAACTGTAAGCCACCATTGATAAGCTTCATCCCGCAGGAGAGATACAACCCCTTTCAGCTTTTCCTCCTCCGTAAAATCCAGATCATCCATTATACGCTCAACCGCTTCCAACCAATATTCAGCTGTACTTGGGGCTATACCAGAAATTCCCCTAAACACTTCTGCCCCATTAGCTCTAAGTCGCTCCGACACAGATTTCCAGGCTCCTGTGCCCATGCCTGCCCCAGCAACCCTCTCTAAAACCCTTAACATTGCCTGAGATACAGCATCATCTCCGGCCGTCTGATCCTGAAATTCGGCCTCCACAGCTAGTGGAACTGGCATCTCATTTCCTGACCCATGGCCAGATCCTACTGGTTCCGACACAGCCATCCTCCCCCTACCACGGCCACGCGGCGAACGTCCACGACCCCTTGTACTCATTCTACTGATTCGCGTTTATCTGATTAGAAATTTTATGAATTATTAATTGCTTTCACTGATTATCCATGAACAATCTTATGAACAGTAGTTTTAAGAGTAGTTTTTTCGAATTCGAAATTATATCTACGGGTTTCAGTCTCAAGTTCGTATCTCCTAGTTCTAGGAACCACATACATTCAACCATCATACATCAACATACAAGCAGCATCTACGAACTTACATTCATCACCTAAGGGTATTTTCGTCATTTCACTACCCAAGGGTTTTTCTGTAGTTTTGTCCTACAGGGTATTTTCGTAATTTCCCAAGATAGGGTATCTTGGTTTTTTTTTTTCTCGAAATAGAGGTATTTTTAAAACAGGGGTATTTTGGAAGATTTAATTTTGTAAACCGGATACTTTTGTAAATCTAGGGATTTCCGGTAAATTTCACAAAACATAGGTATTTTGGTGATTTTGCCAACCGGGGGGTGTTTCTGTAATTTCACAAATTTTGGTAATTTTACAAATCCAGGGTATTCTGGGAAATTTTCACAAATCAAGGGTATTTCAGAAATTTTACAAAACTTGGGGGTATTTTGGTAATTCCGCAAAATAGGGTGGCTGGTCCCTTTCGGGTTTTAATTATAGATTTTGGCCCGTCAACAAATCCTCGTGGCTAAGGTGAACAGTCACTGCGCACCAGGTAGGATTCCAGCGAAGAGGAGGTGAGTCACTAGGACTGCTTAAGTACCAAGCTCTCGCTGAATCCAATCCTAGACATGCGTATGCCTATTGCCACACCCTAACCCAGCAATTTGTTCACGGGTTTGTTTGGATAGATTAAGTCTTATGAATTTAAAGAGTTGGTTAAACTAAGCCTAAAGTCCATCAATGCCAAACATACTAGCCTACGTCCATCAAGCCCATCAAGCCCAATCATGCATATCATATTAAAAGTTAGAATACTTACCTACCCTCAAATCCTATCCCACCTACTCTCAAATCCTATCCCACCTACTCTCAAATCCTATCCCACGTTTTTCTCTTATCCTCATCATCCTATCTTCTGACTTAATCCACACTCACTCATGCAGAATCCCAGCCGAAACCACCTCTCAAACTCCTCCCTTTATCTGCCACCTTATCAGCCATATTATCTACATTATCCCATTCATTAAATTTTCCTATTTTTAAGCCCTATTGCCGTCCAACTTGCTCCTCCTTTAAGTGCCAAAAATGGCCCAAATACATGGGCTCCAAGCGGCCAAAACTTGAGCCTCTTCATCTGCTAATAACGCCATCTTATAGCTCCTTTGTAGCGCCCCTTGCTGCTGGGCCACAAGCCCATTTTGTAATTTAAACTACAGATACCATCTTTTAAACCCTATAGTGCCCAAACAGAAAATTTAACCAAGGCCCCGGCCCAATCCTGAGCCCAATCTGGACCCCTAACACTCTAATTAACACATTACACATAACCACACATTAAACACATAGGCCCATTAATTCAGGATGTTTCACCTATACACAATCCAAAAATAAAAAAATAAGAATAAAAATATACCCAAATGTCCATTAAACAGTCCATTTTACAAAAGCCCAAAGCTGAAACCCGAAATAGTAGCCCAATACCAGAACCCAAAACTACTCAGCAACCCAAACACTACCCTTGGCCCAAGCTGATACCCAATTAATGACCCATTAATCCAGACCCAACTAGACCCACTATCGAGATGGCCCAAAAGGCCCAAGACTAAACAGAAACAGAGACCTAGGGTTCTCTAGAAACCCTAGGTGCCGCAATGATAGAAGACTGATCGTCGCGCCGTAATACCAGTGCCCAACGGCTCCTCACGCCCTCGTCAAGCCGCGAATCGCACCGCCATAACAGCCCCACCATTGCCGAGATCCTCGTCGTTTAGACCTGCACAGAAAAGGAAACACGGCAACAAAATGCATGGCAACATTTTTATTTCTGTTTTTATCTTTATTTTGAAGGCTATAAAAGGCCTTCCAAAACCTGTAACGAAAACACACAATACAGACAAAATATACAGAAATAAAAATACAGAGAAGTTTTTTGAAAAGGCGATTTTTTATCATTCATTCTGTTTATTTTCTTTTCTATTCATGCATGGAAAATGGTTTCGAAGAAATAAGGGAGGCAAAGAATTTACCTTTGCGCCGCCACGTGCGGCAGCGCGTATAGCACGTGCGATGACCGGAGCACAGAGGACAGAACAAGGGGTTTCAGAGGTTTCGAAGTTTTTTTTTTAAAATAAGATTAAAAATGATTCTTCTTCATTTGAAACTGACTTTTATAGACAAAACGGAATGACGTCGTTTTTGTTTAGTACAATCCGCGTGTTGACCAAACCCGGGACAAGGATCCGCGTTTTTTTTAATGGCCTAATTGCCATTTTAGTCCTCCCTCATTTTTATTATTTTTAATTCTATTTATTTTAAATTTGGCCCCAAAATTTATATTCAGTTTCTTTTTAATCCTCGGGCTGCATTAAAGACTAAATCTATTACGACGCCGTTTTAAAATTTCGCATAATTGCCATTTTGGCCCTTGTACTTTAACGCGCATTTTAATTTAGTCCTTTATCTCTATTTTAATTGTTATTTAACCCTTGTTTTCTTTGGTTTTTTTTATCCTTTTATTTTATTATTTTAATATTGAATTAAATTATTTTATTAAATTGTCCATATTATTTATTATTTATATAGTAATATATTAATAATATAAATATATATATTTTTATATATTAAATAATTATTATTTTTTATTTAGCTCAAATTTATTTTCATTATATATTATTTTTATATATTAATTACTATATTATATGTTTTTAAATTTTTTATCATATAGTATTATATTATATCATATATCATTTTTAAAATTTTATTTTGTATAAAATTTATTTATATTTTATAACATGTTTCACTTATATTATTTATATTATATTTTTTAAAATATCTTTATTCAAAATTATTATATATATTATTATGTATTATTTTTTATATGTATTAAATTATGTATTTATTATAATATTTATTTAGTATTTTTTATTATTTTTTTATATATATTGCTTTATATATTTTATGCAATGCCCTTTTATTTATTTATTATTTTATGATTACTATAGTGTAGTTATTTTAGTTGTATTGCCATATTAAATGCTAATGTATTATAATTGTTTTTAATATTTGTATACGATAGTTTATAAATGCACTATTGTCACATGGATTATTGTTCAAAATAAAAATACATTTTTTATTACTATATTTTAAAATAAGGAAATGTTTTTTTTTATTTAGAAATTCGGGAAGTAGTGCCCTAACATGCTGGGTTGCGATTTTTCGTTTGGCTAAATAACTAAATATCCTTTTAATAAATTTTGTAAATCATGAGATGATTTTGATTACGAAGGTTTTAAAATATCGTGTCCTATCGATGTTTATATTCCTTCGGAACAAAGAAATCTCAAGTTTTAAACAAAAAAAACCTATTCTTGGGAATTCAAAACGTTGTGTCCTAACTTACTGGATATGATATTTTGTGTTTCGAGATAGGGATTTTTTAAAAAGACGTGCTTAGTTTTGAAGTCATGAGATGTTATATCCTAACTTACTGGGTATGGTGTTTTATTTCTTTGAGATAGGTAAGTCTTGGTTTTTCTTCTAATAAATGGATCTTATTTTAAAACTTTTTAAATTTCAAACATTTGGACATGGTTCTATCGATTAGGTACCAATTTTTTGGGCGTTACGAGGGTGTTAACCCTTCCTCGTACGTAACCGACTCCCGAACTCGTTTTCTTGTTTTTTCGTAGACCAAAATCAAATGTTTTAAAATAAAACATTTTATAAGGTGATCCAATCACACCTAAGTAAAAAGGGATTGGTGGCGACTCCCATTTTGTTTTTAAAGTCGATCCCCATTTTTTTAAACCGATTTTAAAAATGGTTTCGACAGCTTGGCGACTCCACTGGGGACGTAAGAGAGTGAAGCCGTAAAATTGATAATTTCATGTCCCTTTGTCTGAATTTAAAATTTTGGTTTTTTTAAAAAATATGATCCTTTTATTGCATGTGGTTTTAAATATATTTCTTTGCATTGCACTGCATGACCGTTGTGGTCACACCCTTAAGTGGGAGCAAGAAGCTATGCTTTCGTGAGGTTTTCACTTCTGCAGGGGCTAGTGGACTACTTTCGGGATACATCAGTACCTATGTCTTCGTGAGGTTTTCACCTCCGCATAGCCATAGGCAAATGTATTCCCCTGAACCGAACTCAGTCCGTATGAGCATATAATGGGTGAGGATCGAGGAATCTGTTGGTTCGGGTACCTCAACTCTAGAATTAAACCACATATAGTGAACCCTAAGTGCTAACCTTAGGTAGAACTATGTCCAACCTTAGTGGACACCCAGATAGGTGTTTGTTTATTTTACTTGTTTTATATTCCATGGTACTAACTCTTTGTGTTTCATCCTTTTGTGCATATCATTTCATATTTAAAGAGGTATCGATTCATGGTCAATTTCTAGAGTTAGAAAGCTGGTTTTGGAGAACGAATTCCTTGATAAAGTGGAAGATAATGCAATCGTTCGTATAGGGTCAGAGCAACAGCAATTAGAGAAAGAAGATTTCAGGGTATGGATTCGTTGGAGCAAGAGGGGAATAGGGGCAATACTGGTATCCTTGCCTCCTCAGCCACCTTTGCCTCTTGATTTTGTTCGGATCAAAGTAGAATCGGATGCGAAGAAGATTGTACGACACCCTATGGCAAGGCGTAGTGTTGGAACTAAAGGGCAAAAGGTAACTATACTCACCAATCCCTTCCAAGTGAGCGTGGGGAATACGGATAGACACTTCTACCAGTACAGCGTTTCTCTTTCATATGAAGATAGTCACCCCGTGGAAGGTAAGAGTGTTGGAAGGAAAGTAACTGACAGAGTGCATGAGACCTCAAAAATGATTTGAATGGAAAGAATTTTGCCTATGATAGGTCCACTACCAAAACTTCTCGGCTCATCGTTGTGATCCAAATAACATTGCAAGGGATTTGATTCGTTGGGGAGAAATGAAAGGAATTCGTGTTGATCCCCCCCATTTGATATATTCAAAGAGATGAACCAGAATAGATGTCTTTCACCTGTGGTTAGAGTTGGAAAAATATTTGAACAGATACAATTTAAACTTCCTAGAGCTCCGCAGTTCCTTCTTTGTCTAGGAAAAATTCTAATCTTTATGAGCCATGGAAGCAGAAGAAACTCTCTGAGTATGGCGCTAGCTAGGGTGAATGATCAATACTTTTCTGAAGATCGATCCTAAGCTTGGACAATCGCTTCACTACCATCGAAGCTATAATTCTGCAATTGATTGAAGAAATGAAGGGTAGGATTGAAGAGTTAGAATCAGCATTACACAGTTATGAACTTCGGATCGAGCTTCTTGAAACAAGATAGGAGCGTTGGAAAGAAGAGCTTTATCATTCTCATGACCAAGTTAGAAGTCAGGATTACCACATGAGTTCAGATTCAAGAGGTAGCTGATCATCTACAGACTTTGGCATCACAGGCTGATACGTTGAGCATGAAGTATGAGCTACAGTCCGATCGTAGTCGAGAGCTAGCTCCATTGCTTTGGGAATCAAAACTTTTGGATTTAGGGCGAAAGCATATAGTAGTCCATTTTATTTAAAGGATTTTGATTTCTAATAAAGTTTTCTAAAATGAAGTTGAATCAAAATCGATGCCTCTTTGTATTATGCATTTACATTGCATTACATCATTTGTATTAGACTTTTACAAAAAAAAATTAGGTAAAATTATCCCACTTAACTCGGAAAACATAGAACAAAGAGCAAATTCAAATATAGATGCAGGGGCAATTAACCAAGATTCAACAATAAATGCGGGAACAAATGTAAGAATTCCAAATCCTTGAAGGAATCGAAAGCGAAGAGGGAATTGGGGAACAATGTTTCCAAATCCTTAGATACTTGGAAGTGTCTTGAATAATGGGATTGTAGAAAAGATCTCTATATTTTTAGAGTTGATCTATAATAATGTGCAAAACATGCTTGTTGCCTTAAGCCTAGAGGCAATAAGAACCCTTTTTGGGAAATAGGCTTGTGTCCTAAATTCTTATTTCAATAAAATGCATTTTTTTAAGCAAATATTCTTTTATTTTTTCCATTTCATACTGTATATTCTTTCATTCTTTATTTGTGACCATACTATCCAAATAATCATCCTTAGAATCATTTATTCTTTGAATTTGTTTGCCTTCGTACCTAGGTACCCAGATATCAATGACATGAGTGACGTTGTTACTGACTCCCTTTTTGAACGAGATATGGGTCTAGGGAATCTCAAGACTTTGAAGATGACAGAGATTGTCACATGTCTTCTGACATGTTAAGAATGGATTAACAAGATGAAAAACAGACCTTACTCAACAAAGGGTCAACGGATATTATGAGCCTACAAAAGGGGTGAAGATTGTAACCTAGCTCATCACAAAAATAAGGCGAGACATTATTATCTTCAAAAATTCAAAGATGTTTTCCTACGATCATATTAGGACATGCCTGGACTAATAAGACGCGGGCTAAAACAAGAGGATGGGGCACTGTTGGTCTACCATTGTAATATCCCGGGTTAGGGGCTGTTTTGTTGTTGCATGTTATTGCATGTGTTTAGTGTGCTGTGTTGTTGTTTGTGTAGTATCGGGGCTTAATTGTAGCCTAGGTGTATGCCTGAGTGAATGGGAAAATTTTGGTTTTTGGGTGTTAAGTCAGGGGAGCTGTTGGAGCTAGGGTATAAGGGTTTTCTTTGTTGTTTTATTGCACAAATGAAGAGCTGGCAGAGTGGCAAGGGAGGAGCTTAGTGTGGCGTCATCTACAGGTGAGGGAGGTCCAGAGTTCAAGTCGTAGAGCTCCCATTTTGGTTCCCATTTTGGACGGCATAGGAGGGAGGAGTTGGATGAAGTTCAAATTCCTCCTTGGACTTGGTCAAGTGGTGACTTGGTTGGTGGAGAGCAAAAAGTGGAGGGTGACTTGTTCAAACTTATTTGAATTTGTGGTTGGGAGTGAATTAGGGGATATGGCCGAATGTTGGTGAGGTTTGGGGGGGAGTGTGGACGGTTTGGTGATGGGAAGTGTGGTGTGCCGAAATGCACTTCTCACTTTGTGCATTTTCGGCCAAAAGGCATTTTGAAGCCAACATTTTCTTCTTTTGTCAAAAGCAACCCGAAACTTCAGAGAGTTTTCTCATTTCTTCAAACTGAATGACCAAACCCCTATAGCCTTGCCGAAATTTGCATTTATTTTCCTTAATTCTTGTGTGTGGCCGAATGTTCAACCCCATTTCTTCTTCTTTTGCTTAATTGTGTTAAAACCGAACTCTCTCCTCTCCAACATTCTTTTTCCTCTTCTTGAAACAGTGGTGGCCGAATCTTACCCTCCCAAAAATACCTTCTCCATTCCTTTCTTCTTAAACCGAAAAGCATCTACCCTTGTGCACCTTTTCTTTTCCTCTCTGAACCTTGGCCGTTTCTCTTCTTCTTGAACATATCTTTTATTTTGCTTCATTTTAAGATTTTAGCCGAACCCTCCCTTGGTGGTAGCCGAAATTTCCTTCTAGCCTGTGTTCTCATTTTTGGCCGAATATCAATCTTTTTTCCTCATCTTTTGCTTGCGTTTTCTTTTTGGCCAAGGCCAAATCTCTCCTCTCCCTTGTAGCTCTCTTGGCCGAATATCAGTGAAGGGTGGATTTGGTTGGTTGTTCAATCTTTGAACAAGGTAAGTGGGGTGGCCTAATGGCCATATTTCCCTCTTTTGTTCTTTATTGGTTATGGTTTGGGTAAGGGCCGATTATGGTCATTTTGGAAGGGTTTTAATCTCTTCGTTATAGGGTCACTGGAGTGTGGAAGCAAGCAAGAGGAATCGTCATTCTTTTGTTAGTCGATTGGTAAGTGGAGGGTAAGTAATTGGTATATTATTGTGAGTTCAATCCTTAGATTTCGGTTAAGTTAAAGGTGATTGGTGATTAACTATTTGTTTATTAGGGTGCCGATTGTTGGAAGGGGGAAACACTGCTTGATTCGGATTTGGTAGGAAACCAAATCATCTTCAAGGTAGGGGATTGGAATTAACCCCTTTGGGTTTATAAGCCTTTGGCCAAATGGTTTATGTGTACTAACCCCTATGTGTTGGCCGATTGTAGGAGCTAGTAATCAAGGGACTTAGATCGATTCGTTGGGATTTTTAGACTAGTGTATACCAGGTGTGTAACTAACACACCCATACTTAGTGATATTATTATTAAACCTGTTTGCCTATTAAAATCATGGCAGTTTGATGGATTGATATGATACCCTTTTGGGCATGATCTTAGACTCGGGTAAGTTAGTATTGCTACAAGTTTACTGATGATCTATATGGTATCATGACTATGTATGTATGTGGTATGGGGTATGAGTCAAACATATTAGCATGATAGGCATGACTTGTATGATATGCATGATCACATGAGTATAGTATGTTGATGGGTGATATGAGTGGAGGGAGCAGTGATATTTTGTGCTGACGAGCACCAGTGTTTTGGTAACACAACTTTGTGACTTTGGGTCACCAGAGGTTTGGCACCTCCAGAGGTTTGGCACCTCATTGCGACTTGTCCCTGTGGTTTGACACCACCGTGGGTTGGCCCCACTTGAGATATGGGATCGTCTGCTAGTGATTGGGTATCACACGATGGGTTGGCCCCATCACTCGATTATTGTGACTACGGTCACCAGTGCTTGGGTAGCACATTTGTGTCTTTGGGACACCAGAGGTTGGGCACCTCATTGCGACTCGTCCCTGTGGTTTGATACCACCGTGGGTTGGCCCCACATGAGATATGGGATCGTCTGCTAGTGATTGGGTATCACACGATGGGTTGGCCCCATCATTGGATTTGTGACTTCGGTCACCAGTGCTTTGGTAGCACAAACGTGTCTTTGGGACACCAGTGGTTTGGCCCCACATTGACGGATATTGTGTCTTTGGGACACCAGTGTTTTGGTAACACATTGTGACTATATGTCACCAGTGGTTTGGCACCACCAGTGGTTTGGTACCACACGGGGTAGAAAAGGCGATACGGATGGTTAGGATCGGGTTGCATTAATTATGTTGCTATGTATGATGTGTGTTAGCATGTTGATTTATTGGGAGCGGGATTTATACACTGAGTCATTCGACTCACCCTCTCCTTTGACATTTCAGGTGACTCGTAGACGCGGACATGGAGCCGGGGTGGACTCGGGGTGCTCATGCCATGCTAAATAAAAGTTTTGCTCAGACTATTCAATTTGGGTACCTTAGCTTAATTATTTTTATTTGGGTTTTAATTTGGATTTGTAAAAGGCCTTTAATTTATGTTTTATGATGGTTATGTTTTAATTAGATTCTTAACATGCTTAACAAAATAACTTGGTATGAAACTTTACAAAAATTTGGAAAGACAATGATTTCAAAACTATAACGCAACGTGTTTTAAATTATACCATCGGGTATCACACTATGTTTTTATACTAAGCAAATTCAAATGATTTCCAAATCAAACTCAATTTTCTACTAAGTCAAAAATGTTTTAAGTAACAATTAGAATTACTAACTGAAATCAACTCGTTTTTAACTATATACTTTGGATAAGTTTTCGAAATCTAATCAAACAAGCCTACTCCAATTTTCCCCAAATTCACTATGTTTTCACCCCGCTTTTAACGAAAAACCTGATCACTCAAAAACGTTTTTCCCCGTAACATACCAGATTCGGACGTGGTGTCTTGTCCGAGTTTGGGGTGTTACAACCATGGAAGGGATTGCATCAGGCATACCACAAATACCGAATTAAAGAAGACGAGATTTATGTAACTCTTTTATTTTCTTCACAGACTTTTCTATATGTAGGGTATGGATATTATGGGTCCAATCTTGTCAAACGCTTCAAGTTGTCATCGATCTACCGTCATGGTCGTCGTCTACTTCGCTAAGAGGGTGGAAGTAGCTTCATATGCCAATATTACAAGATCGAAGTCACCAAATCACCAAAAAAAAAAGATCAAGATGCTAGCAGAATGCCATCGCATTTAAATAACTGTACAAAGACAAAATTTACAGTTTGTCCAAAGATTAGGCATTATATCACAGTGCAACAAAAGTTGCCAAAAATAAAGGTGGCTAAGACTTGTGAAGATTGGCATAAGAAGCTACCGTTACCCTTTGTCTTATTGAATGTCGGCCAAAACCTTCGCTGGGGCAACATCTTACCCATTGGAAAAAAGGTCAAAGTTATCCAAGCTTATGACAAGGAGGTTCGTCGTAGAGAACTCCATGAGGAAATCTGATGTTGAAAAAGACTTTTCTTCTATAAAATGATTTTAGAGGAAGGCAGATGCCAAAGAAGACCTGTTCTAGAGGAGCATTGATATTGACCGAGACAGGTGCCAAAGATTTGCCCAATCCGGAGAATTCAGGTTCGATCAAGGAGGATTTTACCTGAAAAGGGAAGGGCTAAGGTGAAAACCCGCAAAGGGCGCCTTGAGCTCAAATTCGTTCAAAAAAATTCAAAAAAAATTAATTAAAAAAGGAAAAAAGAAAAAGGAGAGGCCTAGGCGAAAACCCGCAAAGGGCGCTTTGAGACCAAAGGGGATTTGAGTTGAAAACCCGAAAAGGGCGGCTCAAATTTTGACCAAAAATGGTTGCATACAGTAGTCTTGCTACGTCTGAATTAGCAATGAGGAAGTATGATACGTCTTGGGGCATCGACAAAGTACTCCGAATCCCTTAAACACATATTGAGCTTAAAATGGTCCTCAAGAAGTTTGAACAGAGAAGCTCAGACTGCGATATTTGGGGCATCTAACTTCTATCTTACCCATTTTTGAATTCATTATCTTTGATTGCTTTATTCTTTTTTGAGATACACCCAAATCAATTTTCTTTTATTGCCTGGGTTATCTTTTTCTCGTCCATTTCTGTGACCCTTTTAGCGTTTTATATTGAAATAACAATTTATGGACTAATAACACTTTCATAAAAGGAGTTTCGCATATTACTCTAGAAGCTTCTAAATAATATGAGAATACGAAACAAGACTATTGTTCAGAACTCACCAAGCCTAAGGGTTGAAAACATTGAAAAATGATTATCTCTTCGGATTCTTATTGGATTAGACAATTTCGTTGGTAACACCATATCAGCAAATGACGAACAAGGTCAATCCAAGTATAAAAGGGGATTATTGTCGGAATACCCTGCATACATACATCTGGTCATTATACTCAGGGGATGATATAATAGACCAATTTGATTGAAAATTCCATGCCTCTAAGTGATAACTGGATGGATGGAAGAAACCAAATGTTACTCCCCAGAAGTTGCAGTGGGAGGATAACAGCTGAACAAGAAAGCATGTTAGCGCGTCAGTGATGGGACCTTGAAGAACCATGAGCAATGACAACCCAAACACAAAAGGGATCATTCTCACATCTCCAATTAGGAGCATTTGATTCATTCCGATCATGGTGTCCTAATTGTTTTTTTTTAAAGGAGGAAGTCATTCTCATAACATTCTGCATTCATGCAAATGTCATCCTTAAAATTATTTAGTTAGGAGCATTAGATTTATTTTGATCATGCATCCTAATCATCATTCTCATGACATTATGCATTCATGCAAAAAGTCATCCATAATACATTCGAATATACAAGACATGTCCCTCAGAAGACGGTATAGAAAATTGAAAATTTCAGATTTTGTTCCCTAGTGGAGCAGACTGAAGAATGAAGTCTTCCTGAAGATAGTAAGGAAGCAAATTGAAAATTTCAGATTTTGTTCCCTAGTGGAGCAGACTGAAAATTGAAGTCTTCCTGAAGATAGCAAGGAAGCAGACTGAAGACATCAGATCCTGTATCCCTGAGTTTGCAGTGGAGTTAGAAGCCATTTGAAGAGGACCAAGAAGATGAGGCTCGGCCAAAATCGGGCAAAATTGGTCCTTCTATAGTCTTTGCTCTATTCTTGTTTCACAATAATGAGCAAAGAGGGGCAACTGTAATAACCCATTTTGCCCGGGCCCATACACAATCCAAAAACAAAAATATAAGAATAAAAATATACACAAATGTCCATTAAACAGTCCATGTTACAAAAGCCCAAAACTGAAACCCGAAACAGTAGCCCAATAACAGAACCCAAAACTACTCAGCAACCCAAACACTACCCTTGGCCCAAGCTGATACCCAATTAATGACCCATTAATCCAGACCCAACTAGACCCACTATCGAGATGGCCCAAAAGGCCCAAGACTAAACAGAAACAGAGACCTAGGGTTCTCCAGAAACCCTAGGCGCTGCAATGATAGAAGACTGATCGTCGGGCCGTAATACCAGCGCCCAACAGCTCCTCACGCCCTCGTCAAGCCGCGAACCGCGCCGCCATAACAGCCCCACCATCGCCGAGATCCTCGTCGTTTAGACCTGCACAAAAAAGGAAACACGGCAGTAAAACGCATGGCAACATTTTTATGTCTGTTTTTATCTTTATTTCGAAGGCTATAAAAGGCCTTCCAAAACCTGTAACGAAAACACACAATACAGACAAAATATACAGAAATAAAAATACAGAGAAGTTTTTTGAAAAGGCGATTTTTTATCATTCATTCTGTTTATTTTCTTTTCTATTCATGCATGGAAAATGGTTTCGAAGAAATAAGGGAGGCAAAGAATTTACCTTTGCTGCGCCACACGCGGCGGCGCGTATAGCACGTGCGATGACCGGAGCACAGAGGACAGAACAAGGGGTTTCAGAGGTTTCAAATTTTTTTTTTAAAATCAGATTAAAAATGATTCTTCTTCATTTGAAACTGACTTTTATAGACAAAACGGAATGACATCGTTTTTGTTTAGTACAATCCGCGTGTTGACCAAACCCAGGACAAGGATCCTCGTTTTTTTTTTTTAATGGCCTAATTGCCATTTTAGTCCTCCCTCATTTTTATTATTTTTAATTCTATTTATTTTAAATTTGGCCCCAAAATTTATATTCGGATTCTTTTTAATCCTCGGGCTGCATTAAAGACTAAATCTATTACGACGTCGTTTTAAAATTTGGCATAATTGCCATTTTGGCCCTTGTATTTTAACACGCATTTTAATTTAGTCCTTTATCTCTGTTTTAATTGTTATTTAACCCTTGTTTTCTTTGTGTTTTTTTATCCTTTTATTTTATTATTTTATATTGAATTAAATTATTTTATTAAATTGTCCATATTATTTATTATTTATATAGTAATATATTAATAATATAAATATATATATTTTTATATATTAAATAATTATTATTTTTTATTTAGCTCAAATTTATTTTCATTATATATTATTTTTATATATTAATTACTATATTATTTTTTTAAATTTTTTTTATCATATAGTATTATATATATCATATATCATTTTTAAAATTTTATTTTTGTATAAAATTTATTTATATTTTATAACATGTTTCACTTATATTATTTATATTATATTTTTTAAAATATCTTTATTCAAAATTATTATATATTATTATGTATTATTTTTTATATGTATTAAATTATATATTTATTATAATATTTATTTATTATTTTTTATTGTTTTATATATATTGCTTTATATATTTTATGCAATGCCCTTTTATTTATTTATTATTTTATGATTACTATAGTGTAGTTATTTTAGTTGTATTGTCATATTAAATGCTAATATATTATAATTGTTTTTAATATTTGTATACAATAGTTTATAAATGCAATATTGTCACATGGATTATTGTTCAAAATAAAAATACATTTTTTATTACTATATTTTAAAATAAGGAAATGTTTTTTTATTTAGAAATTCGGGAAGTAGTGCCCTAATGTGCTGGGTTGCGATTTTCCGTTTGGTTAAATAACTAAATATCCTTTTAATAAATTTTGTAAATCATGAGATGATTTTGATTACGAAGGTTTTAAAATATCGTGTCCTATCGTGCTGGATGTGATGTTTATATTCCTTGAACAAAGAAATCTCAAGTTTTAAATCAAAAAAACCTATTCTTGGTAATTCAAAATATTATGTCCTAACTTACTGGATATGATATTTTATATTTCAAGATAGGGATTTTCTAAAAAGACGTGCTTAGTTTTGAAGTCATGAGATGCTATATCCTAACTTACTGGGTATGATGTTTTATTTCTTTGAGATAGGTAAGTCTTGGTTTTTCTTCTACAAAACGGATCTTATTTTAAAACTTTTTAAATTTCAAACATTTGGACATGATTCTATCGATTAGGTACCAATTTTTGGGGCGTTACGAGGGTGCTAACCCTTCCTCGTACGTAACCGACTCCCGAACTCATTTTCTTGTTTTTTCGTAGACCAAAATCAAATGTTTTAAAATAAAACGTTTTATAAGGTGATCCAATCACACCTAAGTAAAAAGGAATTGGTGTAGACTCCCATTTTGTTTTTAAAGTCGATCCCCATTTTTTTAAACCGATTTTAAAAATGGTTTCGACACCTATTATCAGTGTTCATTTATCAATTGAAATATCAACATACCATGAACCAAAAACTCCAGCATACTTGCTTAGTTCACCATTATAATCAATCAAATCAAGCACATAAAATCACTAGATTCTCACTTACCAACACTTAACAAAAATTCCATCACTTAAACATATATCAACAATCTTGCAAAATTAACCAACCATAACTTAATTAAATATTTGCAATCAGTAATTAATCATCAAATTAAGCATAAGTGAGGGTCAATTTACCAAATCGCCATTTAATAACACTCACCACACAACTCACTCACCCACAACCAAGTGATCAACCAAGCAAATCCAAGATTCAATTTCAATTAGCTCGATCCTCTTCAAGATTCAGAGCATACCAGATTTGTATCATCAAGTTGAAAACTCAATTCCTCACAAAATCGATCACTCCAGCCCTCCTTTGGTTCGTTCTAAATCCTTTGATTGAAAATCTTAATTCAAGAATCTTGAGAAATTCAGAATATTTTTTGCTACTTTTGTGAATAATTTCGAGTGAAAAAAGAGTATATTGATAAGGAAATTTGTTGAATCTATTCTCTGATGATAGATCTTTAAAACCATGCAAAGAAAACGAATTTTATAGCTCTCTAATCTTATGTAAATGGTGTGAAAAGTAGGCTAGATGCATTGTGTTTAAAACTAAAACAACCCACCAGAAATTTAAAAATTGGGAAATTTGTCTGATGGCCATTCCCACATTTCCCTTACTTTACCAATTGATCTTTTTCCTCCAAAATTCCGAATTTAAAGGTTTATTTGTCAAATAAATACTCCAAAATTTTCCTTATTTTACAATTAAATCCAATTTAATTAATATTTAAATTCAACTTAAATTAACCCCCAATAAAAATTATTTTAAAATTCTTTTTTGACCCAAATTAATTATTTTCACTAATAATTATTTAATTACTTTAAAATTAATTTTCTATAAATATTTTTAAATTTTTCCATACTATTGTTTAATCGATTTTAGATGAAATTAACATCCTAAGTTAAATTAAAAAATTTACTATTAACCCAATAAATTCCTAAATTCACCCTCGAAACCCGAAAAATATACTCGAAACTACTAGACCCGATTTAGGGATATTACAACCTTCGTGGCGAAGTCTATTGAAAGTACCTGGACGCCTTTGTGGCTATCTAATGATGTGTGGATGCCTCTATGGCTATTTAAGTTAAGTGGACGCCTTCGTGGCTATCTATTGATCAAGCATGTGTTTGTAGCTTCCAAAGATAAGGGAAGACATCTGAAATAAAGAATATGCCTTAGTGGCGCTATCTGTGAAATGACCTCAGGACAAAGATCCAACGACAATGCCGAAGTGGCGGATGTTGAAGAGAATCATAACTATCCAGCTTGAGACAACAAAAGAATGACGAGAAATGCATGATGATGAGAAGCGGACGAAATCTATCTTGACCACCAATAGGAAGGTGAAATGAAAAGTGAGTTACCAGTACAAACTTGTAAGTCAAATGATACCAACTAAGGTAAGAATGTTTATAGAATATGAAGGAATACAAGGTATATAGAGATTTAATACATGTTTTGCTGAGTTAGATGAGTATCTGACTGGTTCCATAAAGTGAAGTGCAATGTTTATACTTAATATGAAACGATGAATAAATGTATGAAAATGCCTCACTATGTTCTTATGAATTTATTATAGTTGTCTCTGATTGTAGGATCTATTAGAAATAAGGGAGATGAGAGACGATTCCAAGGCTACACAATAGGAGCGACAATTTGTTCTGATATACATACAGAAGAAAAAGTTGTGGCAGAGTTACGGTCTACGCCAAAGGAAAAGCTAAGAGAGTCATACGATTAGTTATAAGTAACGATAACACATAAGTTTATAAGAAAAGCCTTATGGCAAAGTTAAAGTCTGCGCATAAAATGTAATACTATGTATAGTGATAGAAGTAAGGCAAAAGCAATAGTTATATTATTTAGATTGTAAATGTGATTTTACACTGTACAAGAAGTTATACACAATAAGTGAAATAAGGTATTTCAGTTATAAAGACTTAGAAATTTTATTAGTCAAATAGTTACATAGGAAAGTAAAGTAAGAGTCTAAGTATGTTAGTCGTTAGGTGTAACACCCAATACTCGAATCCGGTTGATCGAGTCAGGTGGAGGCCGTTACAAGCCCCTAAATGATAGATCACAAAAACTCGTCAAGATCAATACATTTGGGTCATTTTCCTTTCCACTTTGAATACTCGAATCTCAAACAAAATTTTACCATGCTACTTTATCAAGCTAAACAGATCTGCTCTTTGGTAGCATAACATGTAAGGTTGTGAACCTTACCTTAACAGGGGCATCTCCAAGCTTAGAGCTAGCTCCTACCTTCAACTTAAAGGATCTATTCTAGTTCTCCATAGACCTAAGCCGAAATGCTTATTGAAGAAGGATGAGGATGACCTTGATAGCCTAGATTTATACAACCATTACCCTTATGATAACTTGACGCTTGTCACAATTCTAACCATTCAGCCGTATGAGTAGCTTACAACTATAGAGAAACATGCATGACAATCCATCTGCACGCATATTTAGGTGCATGTAAACTCATTTAATGGTTTGTTCCTAACCACTCGTTGGAATGTAACTAAGTTCATAGCTCAGACAAACTTGGCACATACCGCCTATCAAAAGTTTCTTGCTTTCTAAAGCATGATTTTCCATCATTGCTACATGAGTTGTTCCTCTTACAGCTCCGCCAAAACATCGTTTAGGTGGGTAGACCCTCGCCAATCCGTTTTCTACCAAATAGTTCATGTAGAAAAGGCCTTGTCTTCGGGAGCGCCTACAGACTTCAAACATTTAGCCAAATTTAACACTTTACTTAGTTAGGGCCTATTCCTAGACCCTCTCTTCTTTAGCCTAAATTTGGTCACAGGGACTTTGCAAAGCAAGGTGTTATAGGTACACTCTATTGACTTGAACACTCTCACCAAACAAACTAATAACAGCCATACCTACATCTATGATTCCTACTGGAATTCCCAACTCACAGGCTAGTTCGCTCAAAATGTACGAGTGTGTAAAACCATAATCAATCAAAGAGAACAACGAGATGGTTCACAAAATAAACGTACTTTTGATACGTCGGTCACTCCCTAATCATGTGGTTCCCTAACAACATATACTTGTGCAAGCCCTCCTATCTTAACTTGAGTGGCAACTGTGTGCCCTGGGGTTCACTGCCTAGACTATCTTGTATCACCACCTCTACCTCGGCCTCAACCGCTAGCCCCTGGTCACACTTGGGTGAGGGTTGAGCTCTGAGCTTGCGACCTCTCTATTCGTTCTAGGCAGTCCCTTAACATATTTTCTTTGGATCCACACTTAAAATATCACTAGTCAATTTTTGGCATTCTCTAGGAAACCTGCGTTCGCAATGTTCATAGAACGGCCAACTAGACAGTCTGGGCGAGCCTCCAGTACTAGCCACGGTGTTATTCTACTGTCACGACTGAGTTGATCGGAAATTGCGTTTTACATTTCTACTAGAGTTACATGATTCGCGATCTCTTTGGTCGTTTGTCCAGGCTGTCCATTCATTCCTTTCCCTGACCCCGTTACAAGTTGCAGAGCCTCTATTCAAATCTCCTCGACAGCCTTTGATTTTTCAACCAACTCATCGAAGTTTACCCTGTTATCTGTACCAGATAAATTTGGATGTCATGATGCAATCCAAAGTGAAACCTTTTGTAGCGATCCCTTTCCAAAAAGACCATCTCAACTACGTATTGGCTAAGTCGCACAAATTCTACCTCGTACTCAACTATTGACATATCGCCTTGCACCAAATTAAAAAATTATCGCTTGCGAGCTTCCATGTATTGTTCACCTATGAAGTTCTTCTTAAATGTTCAAGGAAGAAGTTTCAAGTCAAACGATTCATAGCAGTTCCTTGCTTCACAGTGTTCCATCAACAATGGGTTTTGCCAGAGAGTAACGACACAATACATCCAAGCTTTTCCTCCTCTGTACAATTCATTTTCTCAAGGATCTTCTTAACACCCTCGAGCCAATATCCTGCCTTTGAAGGATCAACTCCCCATATACCACTAAACTCATTCCCACCCAGGGCTTGTTTACGCTCTAAGGGCAATCCTTGATTGGCTGGGGTAGCATTAGTACCAGCAACACGTTAGAAAGCCCCGATCATGGATTGTACCAATAGTTCGACACTTTTATCTAGAACATTTTGTAACACCCCTTACCCGTATTCAACTCTGGAAACGGGTACGAGGCATTACTGGACTTAACTTGCTTGAACTTACAACTTTGGGCTTTAAAGTTTCATTCCCAACTACAAGTTCTCATTCATATGCATAACATTCTTATTATGGGCCTACGAGGCCTTAAACATACATTCGGAAGGTCTCAAAATTCAACCAGAAACTTATACATATTTAGAAAAAAAATTGCCTCAACAGGGGCCACACGCCCGTCTGGGCAAGCCGTGTGGTCACACACGCCCATGTCCCTAGCTTGTGTGGAATTTATTTTCTAATTCAAACCTATAGGGGTTTTCACACTGTCAGACACACGCTCGTGTCCCTCACACAGCCTCGACACGCCCGTGCCTTAGCCTATGTGCCAAAACTATGGCATTCTATTTATGACGTCATCACCTCACTATGGTCACACGGCCAAGGCACACATATGTGTCCTTAGACCGTGTGTTGAATTAAATTCCAAATTTTAGGTGCAGACTTCACACGACCTGGGCACACGCCCATGTCCGTGGCTGTGCCTCATACACGGCTGAGACACATGGCTGTGTCTCTGACCGTGTGTTTATTACTGAGCATACTAACTTGTAAACCTAGTTTACAAGGGGACATACGGCCGAACAACATGCCCATAAAGCTGACTATGTGTTACACACGGCCTAGACACAAGCTCGTGTGTCTACCCATGTGGACATTAAAAAGGCTATATTCCAAGCCAAATGTTACCCTACATAGCAACCATACTTATATCATCTCATTACAACATATCTCATGACTCTAAGGCACTTTCAAGAATTCAAGTCAAAGCATCCACACAAGCATAAACTTCATAATTCATCAGCAATAAATATATATAAACTTGTCAAGTATTGGCCCAATTCCAATGGCCACATACAAAGTGAATTTGATGACATAAATAGCCAACTCTTTGGCTAACAAATACGACATAACAAAATACACAAGTCCTATACATGCCATACTCAAAATAAATCTAACTTTGTTATACCAAAGAGATGTCGATAATGTGATTTCTGAAATCCGACGTCCTACAATCCTCGAGTTATCTTGGCAATACTACAAGGAAAAGGGAAATGAGAGGCGTAAGTATAAAACCTAGTAAGTTTGCATGAAGATAAATAGAAACAATAAGCTCATAATGACATCAATCCATTGCATTAGATAACCACACAAAGTCATAAGCACTTTGCCATAACTTACTCGTACTTGTTCTTATCTAGAACATACCATGCCACATAACGTAAACATTCCTCGTGAATTACTCATGGGTACCTGTATTCACTCATTAACATGGCTTTAGTACTAAATCTCATTTCTATTTCCAAGCTTATCTATTTATCCCGCTAAATCACTAGGGATATTCAAAAATGCATATTCATCGTCATTACATAAACATGAAGCCAATGCCACATCCCAGATGTGGTCTTCATGGGGTCACTTCTGAGTGCTGATGTCATATCCTGGATATGGTCTTAAATGGAATCTCACATCAAGTATCGATGCCATACCCCGGATATGGTCTTATACGATTCTCATATTCAATACCAAAGCCATAGCCTAGATATGCTCTTATACGGGATCTCATTTTGGTGATGAAGCCATGTCCCTGACATGGTCTTACACGGGACCTTATCTATCTCATGTCTCGATGATAGTATTCTCACATTCGGTATAGTCCAACCGAGACTTCAACATCTCAACTTTTATCATCTCTCTCATTCAACACCAATACTCGATTTCATAGAATATTATGTATCATTATAATATAAAACATTCTCAAACATACTAGCATAAATGTTGAATTTATCACATACAAACTTACCTCGATTTCAAAATAAGTTAGATCGTCGATCTAGTCCGATACTTTGTTCTTTCCTTGGTTGAGGTAAATTTTTGTTTCTTCTTGATCTATAATAGAAAATTAGTTCATTTAATTATCACATTAATAGATGCATTTCAATAATCATGCTTTGGCAAAATTACTATTTTGCCCTTAAACTTTTGCAAAATGACCATTTTACCCTTAGGCTCAGAAATCAATTCTAATCAAATTTCTCTCTTTAACGAGCCTACGTAAACATTTATTTCTCTTATGGTTACCATAAAAACTCAACATTTCACACATCTACTACATATTTTACAACCTCTATAAAAAGGTCCTTTTAGGTGTTTTCTTGGTAACACCTTTCACAAAAGTTGTTCATCTAACAACTAGGACCAATTTTCTTCCATAAAAATGCAGCAAACAACTTAAAAGCTTTCATGGAAAAACTCTAAACTTTTCACCATTTAACAAGATAGTCCCCTTTTTAGAAAGCTTAAGCTTTAGAGGTTCCAAAAGTACAATTTTTTATCAAGAAATGATCACTAGAACACTTACTTGTAAAGAGAAGAGTGTGCTAAAATTTTTGAAGCTTTCAAGCCCCTTTTTGCTGTTAATTTTTGGTGGAGGAATGAAGAAGAAAAGATGATATTTTTTCTTTCTTTATTTTAATATAAAATCCTAATTTAATCCACCTACTTGACCAAATTTTGACCTCTACTGTCCCCTATGGCCGGCCAACCTTTATTTAAGGGGCTAATTGCCCTTTAAATACCTCCAATTAATATTCTATGGCTATTAGGTACCTTTAGATAGAAATTTTAAACTTTTGCACTTTATGTGATTTAGTCCTTTCTCGCGATTTAGCATGAAATCGCTAAAATTAAAGCACCAAAATTTTCGTGTACTTATACAATCATACTCTAACTCATAAAATATCATGAAAATAATTTTCTCTAACCTTGGATTAGTGGTTCCGAACCACTGTTCCGACTAGCCCCTAAATCGAGATGTTACAATTCTCCTCCCCTTAAGGATTTTCGTCCTCGAAAATCTTACCGGTAAAAAGGATGGGATACTGGTTTCTCATAGCCTCCTCGAGCTCCCATGTAGCCTCTTCTATTCCATGTCTCTGCCATAGTATTTTAACAAGGGCTATACTTTTTTTCCTCAACTGTTTGACCTCTCGCGCCAAAATTTTAATTGGCACTTCGCCATAAGTCAAGTTCGGTTGAATTTCTACCTCTGTTGGTACTATCACATGTGAAGGGTCCGAACAGTATTGTCGTAACATGGATACGTGGAAAACATCATGAATCTTTTCCAGCTCAGGTGGCAAGGCCAAACGATAAGCTACCGGTCCTATCCTCTCGGTAGCTTCATAAGGTCCGATAAAGCGCGGACTCAACTTGCCTTTCCGGCCAAATCTAAGGACTTTCTTCCATGGTGATAATTTCAGAAACACTTTATCACTGACTTCGAACTCAATCTCTTTCCTTTTTAAATTCGAATAAGATTTTTGTCTATCTGAGGCCGCTTTCAGACATTCACGTATCACTTTTACTTTCTCCTTAGTTTCCCTGACCAAATCAACCCCGTGAATCTAGTTCTTTCTAAGTTTTGTCTAATACAAGGGCGTTCGGCACTTATGCCCGTATAATGCCTCGTAAGGTGACATCTTTAAACTTGACTGAAAACTGTTGTTGTAGGCGAATTCTACCAACGGTAAGTATTTTTCCCAATTACCTTGGAATTCCAAAACACAACATCGAAGCATGTCTTCCAATATCTGTATCACTCTCTCTGACTATCCGTCGGTGTGCGGATGGAAAGCTGTACTGAAACTCAATTTTGTGCCTAAAGCCTCTCGTAACTTTTTCCAAAACCGTGATGTAAATCTCGAATCTCTATCCGAAATAATCGACAATAGTACTCCATGAAGTCTTACTATCTCTGAAACATACAAATCCGCCAACTTATCAAGAGAATAATCGACTCATCCTGGTATGAAATGGGCTGACTTCGTAAGTCTATTGACTACAACCCATACAGCATCTTTCTTTTTCGACGTCAACGGTAAACCCGTCACGAAGTCCATAGTAATACGGTCTCACTTCCACTCGAGAACCATAATAGGCTGAAGTAGACCTGAAGGTACTTGGTGTTCAACCTTCACTTATTGACAAATTAGGCATCTCGATACAAACTCAGAAATGTCTTTCTTCATATTCGGCCACCAATACCATTTTTTCAAGTCATTGAACATCTTCGTGATGCTTGGGTGCACAGTTAAACATCCGCTATGAGCTTCATACAAAATCTTTCGAATACGTTCATCATTTTCGGGTACACAGACCCTATCTCAAAACATCATTTGTCAGGACTTACCCAAAAGTCTGACTCAACATTTGACTCACATAGAACTCTTTTGGCTTGTAAGTCACTATCACCTTTCTGAGCTTCACCAATCTCTTGGAGAAATAATGGTTTAGCCCTCAACTCGGCTAGAATAGAACCATCATTTAACAAGGTCATCCGTGTATTCATGGCTCTCAGTGCAAACAAGGATTTTCTGCTCAAAGCATCGGCGACCACATTCGTTTTTCCCGGATGGTAGTCAATCACTAATTCATAATCCTTGATCAGCTCTAACCATCTTCGTTGCCTCAAATTCAATTCCTTTTGAGTCATCAAGTATTTTAGGCTTTTATGGTCGGTGAATATCCAACACTTTTCACCATATAAATGGTGTCCCCATATTTTTAATGCAAACACAATGGCAGCTAATTCCAAATCATGAATCGGGTAATTCTTCTCGTGTGGCTTTAATTGTCTAGAAGCATATGCTATCACCTTGTCGTCTTGCATAAGTACACAACCCAATCCATTCATGGATGCATCACTATAAACCACAAATTCTCTTCCCGGTTCAGGTTGCACCAAAACAGGAGCCTCGGTCAACAATGCCTTTAGTTTCTCAAAACTCTGTTGGCACTTTTCTGTCCAATCAAACTTCACATCTTTTTGCAATAGTCTCATCATCGGAGTAGCTATCATGGAAAACCCCTTGACAAAACACCTATAATAGTCGGCTAGGTCCAGAAAACTCCTTACTTCAGTTGCACTCCTTGGCGGTTTCCATTCAACAACCGCTGAAATCTTACTGGGGTCGACTCTAATTCCATCTCCCGAGATAATGTGCCCCAAAAATCCCACTTCCTTAAGCCAAAATTCGCTTTTACTAAACTTGGCATACAATTGTTTATCTTTCAAAATTCGTAGAACCTTTCTCAAATGCTCAGCATGTTCGTTCTCATCTGAAGAGTAGATTAGTATATGATCAATGAAGACTGCGACAAATTTATCCAAATATAGCCAAAAAATGCAATTCATCAAATCCATGAAAACGGCTAGGGCATTTGTTAAGCCAAAAATTCATAGTGGCCATACCTCGTCTGAAATGCAGTTTTCGGCACATCCAAGTCCTTGACTCTCAACTGATAGTGCCCGGACCTCAAGTCTATCTTGGAAAACACTGTGGCTCCATTCAATTGGTCAAATAGATCATCAATTCTTGGCAACGGGTACTTGTTCTTCACAGTTACATTGTTGAGGTGTCGATAATCTATGCGTAACCTCATAGAACCATATTTCTTCTTCACAAACAATACGGGAGCTCCCCACGGAGAAAAACTCGGTCTTGCAAAGCCTTTATCCATTAGCTCTTGCAACTGTGCTTTCAATTCCTTTAGCTCGGTTGGAGCCATTCTATACGGAGCAATAAAAATGGGGGCAATGCCTGGAGCTAACTCAATCCCAAATTCAATCTCTCTAACTGAAGGTAACCCTGGCAATTCCTTCGGGAAAACATCTGGATACTCGCATACTATGGGTTCCAGCTCAATTCTCAACTCAGTCTCTTTAGCATTCATCACAAAGGCAAGGTAAGTTTCGTACCCTTTTCTTAAATACTTCTGAGTCAACAAGGATGATATCACTACTGGTGATCTGCCTTGCTTATCTGATTCAACACAAATAAAATCCCCACTTTCACATTTTAACTAAATAAACTTCTTTCCACAATTTACTATCACATCATGAGTAACTAGCCAATCCATCCAAAGGATGACATCAAACTCATCAAATGGTAATAACATGATATTAGCAGGAAAACAATGACCCCTAATCATCAAAGGGCAACTTTTGCATACTCGATCAACCAACACATATTTTCCTAGGGGATTTGACACTTTTATTGCAAATTCAGTAAACTCTATAGGCATGCTCATGCTAGAGACTAATTTCATGCAAATATACTATGGGGTAGATCCCAGATCAATTAAAGCTATAACACGAGTATCATAGAGAGAAAATGTACCCGTGATCACGTCAAGGGAGGACGCCTCTTCGCGAGCACGAATGGCATGTGTTCTCGCCGGTGCTCTACCCTTAGCTCTCGCAGTTTGCTCTCTAGATGAATTCTTGCCACTCATCTTATTTCCTGGATTTCCCTGTGGTCTTCCTCTAGCAGTACTTCCCGGTCTTGCATTCTGAGGTTTCTCTTTCTCACCCGCCTCAGGGCAATCTCTAATAAAATGGTCTAGAGATCCACACTTGAAACAAGCTTTCTCGTTTGCTCTGCACTCACTGGAATGATGTCTGCCACACTGCAGGCATTTCGGTCTACTCGATCGAACGTTGCCAACACTAGCAACTGATGTGGTCTGAGCTCTAGACCCCGAGAATTGTTGACCTCTACTTCTACTTGAAAATCCAGCTGAGGTGGCTGGTCGGGCAGTGAAATCTCTTAACTTCTTGGATAAAGATTGGAATGACTTGCCCATTTGTCTATTCTTCGAGTCGCGGGACTCAATCTCAGCTTTCTTTTTCTCTTTAACCAACTCTTCAACCTTAAGGGGCTCTATCTACTAACACCACGAATTCTTTTAGTTCAAGGACTCCAACATATAAACAGATATCTTTATTTAACCCATCCTTGAACCTTTTGCACATAATAGCCTCGGTAGACACACACTCTCGGGCATACTTACAGAGCCTTATGAATTCACGTTCGTATTTGGTCACCATCATTCAGCCCTGCTTTAACTCTAAGAACTCTTTTCTTTTCTGGTCGATAAACCTTTGGCTAATGTACTTCTTCTGGAATTCCTCTTGGAAGAATTCCCAGTTAATTTTCTCCCTTGGTACCACCAACACAAGGGTATTCCACCACTGATAGGCCGAATCTCTCAAGAGAGACACCACACACTTCATCACTCATCGGGCATGCATGACAACTCATCGAATACCCTAATGGTATTCTCAAGCTAGAATTCTGCCATTTCTGAGTCATCATCTTTACTAGCCCGAAATTCTTTTGCTCCTCGTTTTCGGATCTTATCGACCGGAGGCCTTTCTCTTCTTACTACCTCAACCACTTGAGGAGCTACAGGAGCGGGCTGAGGAATAGGTTGGGTGGAGGGGGTTGAGCATTAGGATTTGCTCTAATGTACTCAGTGTACCAATTGCTCATCATGTAACAGCCCAATTTAGGAGCTAGTTGGTATAGTGATCTCGAGATCACTAATCCGGGGTTAGAGAAAAAATTTTGCATGTTATTCTATGAGTCAGAGCATGATTACATTAGTGTATGAAAATTTTGGTACCTTAATTTTAGCAATTTCTTGCTTAATCGCGAAAAAGGACTAAATCGCATAAAGTGTGAAAGTTCCATTTTATATGTTGAGGGTGCCAAATAGTCATAGATTGATAACTGGAGGTCTTTAAAAGGCAATTAGACCCCCAAAATTATAGTGATTAGCCATAGGGGACAAGAATTGTCCAAGTTGGTCAAAGTTGGTGAGTTTGGTGATTAAAATGGATAGTTTAGTATTAAAATAAGGAAAAGATGATATCCATCTTTTTGCTCATCTTTCTCCATCGAAAATGGCAAGAAAAATAGGGGTTTTGAAAGCTCAAATTTTCAGCAAGCTCTCCTCAATTCTAGTAAGTGATTTTGATGATTTTTCTTGAAGATGGTTGTACTTTTAAAACCCCTATAGCTTAAGCTTTCAAATGAGGGGACTATTTTGCAATATGGTGAAATGAGAGCTTTCATTGTTATTTGCTGCACTTTTATGGAAGAAAATGAGTCTTGGTTGTTAGATGAACAACTTTTGTGGAAGGTGTTGCCATAAAAATACCTAATTAGACCTTATTGTAAAGGTTATAAAAATTGTAGTAAATGTGTGAAAAGTTGATTTTTGATGATAGCCATAAGAGTATTAAATGTTCACCTAGGCTTGTTGAAGGTAGAAATATGATTAGAATTGATTTTTGAGCCTAGGGGCAAAATGGTCATTTTACCAAAGTCTAGGGGCAAAATAGTAATTTTGCCAAAGCATGATTATTAAAATGCTTTTAATTAATGTGATGATTAAAATGAGCTAATTTGCTATTATAGAGCAAGAAGAACCAAGAATTTACCTCGATCAGGGAAAGAACAAAGTCTCGGATTAGATCGACGATTTAGCTCATTTTGAAAACGAGGTAAGTTTGTATGTGATAGATTCAACATTTATGTTAGCATGTTTGAGAATGTTTGGCATTATATTGATGCATGATGCTCTACTAAATTGAGTAGTTAATGTTGAATGAGATGTTGAAGTCCTAGTGGACTATATTGAATACGAAAATGTTATCATCGAGATATGAAATGGATAAGGTCCAGTATAAGACCATGTCCGGGACACGGCCTCGGCACCGAGTTGAGATCCCGTATAAGACCATGTCTGGGATATGGCTTCGATAATGAATATGAAAATCGTATAAGACCATATCTGGGATATGGCATCGATACTTGATGTGAAATTCCGTATAAGACCATATTCGGGATATGGCTTCGGCATTTAGAGGTGACTCCATGTAAGACCACCTCTAGGATGTGGCATTGGCTTCGTACTTACATTAATGATGACGAATATATGTCTTTCATTATCCCTAGAGATTAATGGGATAAGTAGATGAGTTTAGAAGTAGAAATGAGATTTGTACTAAAGTCATGTGAATGAGTGAATACAGATACTCGTGAATGAGTCACGAAGAAACGATTACGATATGTGGCATGGTATGTGCTAAATAATGGCAAGTGTGAGTAAGTATGGCATGAAGCCTATGACTTGTGTATAGTTAGTTAATGCCATGGATGATTTATATTATGAGCTCATTGTTGCTATTTCTTTCCATGCAAACATACTAAGCTTTATGCTTACCTCTTTTCATTGCCTTTTTTCCCTGTAGTATTGCCAAAATAACTCGAGGAACGTGGAACGTCAGATTTCGAAAATCACACTATCGACATCACTTTGGTATAACAATTTAGACTTATTTTGATTATGGCATGTACAGGACTTGGGTATTTTATTAGGTCGTAATTGTTAGCCAAAGTGTTGGCTATGTATGTATCAAAGTCATTTTGTAAATTAGAATTAGGCTAATACTTGATACTTCATATATTCAATGATGATGGAATTATGAAGTTTATGCTTGTGTGAATGTCATGAATTGAGTTCTTGGATGTGCCTTTGGGTTATGAGTGATTTGGTATGAGTATAAATTCTTGATAAGGTGGCAATGGCTTGGTAAATAGCCATCTAATTGTCCACACGGGTAGACAAACGGGCGTGTCTAGGCCGTGTGTGACACACTGTCAGCCCTATAGGCGTGTTGATCGACCGTGTGTCCTCTTGCATGCTAGAATTGTAAGTCAGTATGCCTTGTAGTAAACACACGGGCAGAGACACGGCCGTGTGTCTCAGCCGTGTGGGAGGCACGGCCTAGGACATGGACGTGTGCCCAGGCCGTGTGAAGTCTGCACATTAAATGTGGAATTTAATTCGACACAAGGTCTAAAGACACAGGCGTGTACCTTGGCCATGTGGCAATAGTGAAGTGATGACGTCATAAACAGAATGCCAAGGTTTTAGCACACGGGCTGAGACACGGGCGTGTCAAGGTCGTGTAAGGGACACGGGCGTGTGTCCAACCGTGTGGATTAAGTCAGTGTCGACCACGGGTAGAAGACATGGGCATGTCTTAGGGGCACACGGGCATGTCCCTAGATCAACACGGACGTGCGGCCCCTGTTTTGATGAAAAGTTTTCCAAGTTCATAAAACTTTTCGGTTAAATCTCGAAACCTCTCAGAGGTATGTTTAGGGCCTCGTGGGCCGAGAATGAGCACGAGATGGGTTTAAATGAAATTCTATAGCCAGTTATTACATGTTCAAGCAAGGCTAAGCATGGTAATGCCTCGTATTCAGTCCCGGCGTCGGACACGGGTAAGGGGTGTTACACATCATCTGGAGAAAGACTTCGCGAGCCTCTTCTCACTAACCCATAGTCTCGGGTCTACTCTCCACTGGCGCGGTCCCTTGCACAGGAGCCAGCACATTACTTGCAGCATCATCGACTGTAGCTCAGTCAGGATTAGGATCCATTTACTATATAAAAACACAATTCGAATTGTCAGGAGTCGTCACACAATCATTACACACATATTCTTACATATGGCATGTATAGCTAGACTCATACTTACGCTACGTTAGTCCGAGAATTCACAAAATCGTAGCTCTAATACCACTAAATGTAACACCCCTTACCCATATTCAACTCCGAAAACAGGTACGAGGCATTACCAGACTTAACTTGCTTGAACTTACAACTTTGGGCTTTAAAGTTTCATTTCCAACTTCAACTTCTCATTCATATCCATAACATTCTTATTACGGGCCTACGAGGCCTTAAACATACATTCGGAAGGTCTCAGAATTAAACTAGAAACTTGTACGTATTTAGAAAAAATTTTGCCTAAATAGGGGCCACACGCCCGTGTGAAACGAAACACGCCTTTGTGGGCAGGCCGTGTGGTCACACACGCCCATGTCCCTAGCTTGTGTGGAATTTATTTTCTAATTTGAACCTACAGGGGTTTTCACACGGTTAGACACATGCCCGTGTCCCTAGCCCGTGTCCCTCACACGGCCTTGACACGCCCGTGTCTTAGCCCGTGTGCCAAAACTATGGCATTTTGTTTATGACGTCATCATCTCACTATGGTCACACAGCCAAGGCACATGCCCGTGTCCTTAGACAGTGTGTCAAATTAAATTCCAAATTTTAGGTGCAGACTTCACACGGCCTGGGCACACGCCCATGTCCATGGTTGTGCCTCCCACACGGCTGAGACACACGGCCGTGTCTCTGACCGCATGTTTATTACTGAACATACTAACTTGTAAACCTAGTTTACAAGGGGACACACGGCCGAACAACACGCCCATGAGGCTGACCGTGTGTCACAAACGTCCTAGACACACGCCTGTGTGTCTACCCGTGTGGACATTAAAAAGGCTATATTCCAAGCCAAATGCCACCCTAATAGCAACCATACTTATATCATCTCATTACAACATAACTCATGACTCTAAGGCACTTCCAAGAATTCAAGTCAAAGCATCCACACAAGCATAAACTTTATAACTCATCATCAATAAATATATATAAACTTGTCAAGTATTGGCCCAATTCCAATAGCCACTTACAAAGTCAATTTGATGACATAAATAGCCAACTCTTTGGCTAACAAATACGACATAACAAAATACACAAGTCCTATACATGCCATGCTCAAAATAAATCTAACTTTGTTATACCAAAGAGATGTCGATAGTGTGATTTCTGAAATCCGACGTCCCATAATCCTCGAGTTATCTTGGCAATACTACAAGGAAAAGGGAAATGAGAGGCGTAAGCATAAAGCTTAGTAAGTTTGCATGAAGATAAATAGCAACAATAAGCTCATAATGACATATTCCATGGCATTAGATAACCACACAAAGTCATAAGCACTTTGCCATAACTTACTCGTACTTGTTCTTATCTAAAACATACCATGCCACATAACGTAAACATTCCTCGTGAATTACTTACGGGTACCTGTATTCACTCATTCACATGGCTTTAGTACTAAATCTCATTTCTATTTCCAAGCTTATCTATTTATCCCGCTAAATCACCAGGGATATTCAAATATGCATATTCATCGTCATTACATAAACACGAAGCCAATGCCACATCCCAGATGTGGTCTTACATGGGGTCACTTCTGAATGCCGATGTCATATCCTGAATATGGTCTTATACGGAATCTCACATCAAGTATCGATGCCATATCCCGGATATGGTCTTATACGATTCTCATATTCAATACCGAAGCCATATCGCAGATATGGTCTTATACGGGATCTCAATTTGGTGTCGAAGCCATGTACTCGACATGGTCTTACACGGGACCTTATCCATCTCATGTCTCGATGATAGTATTCTCACATCCGTTATAGTCCAATCGGGACTTCAACATCTCAACTTTTATCATCTTTCTCATTCAACACCAGTACTCGATTTCATAGAATATTATGTATCATTATAATATCAAACATTCTCAAACATACTGGCATAAATGTTGAATTTATCACATACAAACTTACCTCGATTTCAAAATAAGTTAGATCATCGATCTAGTCCGATACTTTGTTCTTTCCTCGGTTGAGGTAAATTTTTGGTTCTTCTTGATCTATAATAGCAAATTAGTTCATTTAATTATCACAATAATAGATGCATTTCAATAATCATGCTTTGGCAAAATTACTATTTTGCCCTTAGACTTTTGCAAAATGACCATTTTACCCCTAGGCTCGGAAATCAATTCTAATCAAATTTCTCTCTTTAACGAGTCTAGTTGAACATTTATTTCTCTTATGGTTACCATCAAAACTTAACCTTTAACACATCTACTACGTATTTTACAACCTCTATAAAAAGGTCCTTTTAGGTGTTTTCTTGGTAACACCTTTCACAAAAGTTGTTCATCTAACAACTAGGACCCATTTTCTTCCATAAAAATGCAGCAAACAACTTAAAAGCTTTCATGGAAAAACTCTAAACTTTTCACCATTTAACAAAATAGTCCCCTTTTTAGAAAGCTTAAGCTTTAGAGGTTCCAAAAGTACAATTTTTATCAAGAAATGATCACTAGAACACTTACTTGTAAAGGGAAGAGTGTGCTGAAATTTTTGAAGCTTTCAAGCCCCTATTTTCTGCTAATTTTCGGTGGAGGAATGAAGAAGAAAAGATGGTATCTTTTCTTTCTTTATTTTAATATAAAATCCCAATTTAGTCCACCTAATCCACCTACTTGACCAAATTTTGACCTCTATTGTCCCCTATGGCCAGCCAACTTTTATTTAAGTGGCTAATTATCCTTTAAATACCTCCAATTAATATTCTATGGCTATTAGGTACCTTTAGATAGAAATTTTGAACTTTCACACTTTATGCGATTTAGTCCTTTCTCACGATTTAGCATGAAATCGCTAAAATTAAAGCACCAAAATTTTTGTGTACTTATACAATCATACTCTAACTCATAAAATATCATGAAAATAATTTTATCTAACCTCGGATTAGTAGTTCCGAACCACTGTTCTGACTAGCCCCTAAATCGGGCTGTTACACATTTTCCCTACGAGGTCGCACAAGTGGTGTCGAAGTACTGTCACCCTCTAGAGGGGTTGCAATTTCATTACCACTGCTCACACCCTCATTGGCACGGTTCGCACTAATGTTAACTCATCCTATAGGCATCCTGTAATTTCTAATTACACAAAACAACTACGTAGGTGAGTAGCGGGAAGAGATCCTTGGCATGACCTAAAAGAACATGCTAATAAAGGCAATGTGTTCCCAATTCTATTCCAAACCATCTCTCGTAAATTTATTTATGGGCTCTTATAATAGAAAGTTCACATGGTAGGGTTCGCAAAACAATCAAACAACTAGCGAACCCACCCGTCGAACCTATCGAGCCTGGTGAACCTAACAAATTAACCAAACATGGTTTTGATACCATTAAATGTAACACCTCAAACCTGACCAAGACGGTCTGACCCAAATGCAGGGTGTCACATTAACCATCGGAGTGACTCTTTGATCAACACCCACGAACCTCCAACACACCGCACATTAATAGGTTTATATATCATCATATAATGGAAAATTTTAAGCCATGGATTAAGGTATGAAAGATTCAAGGATTGCGTTCTTAAGTTTCGCACCCTAGGTTCGCAGTATGTTACCTCGCAGCAACGTTTCGCTCTAAAATAGGAAAGCTAACAATAGCCCTTATGAGCTATTCCTCGTCATCACTCTGTGGGTCGCGATTTGGGACTTAGAAAGTAATAGGTCGAGCGAACTCTCCTCAAAGAGTCTTGCGTATGGATTTTGGCGAGCTATGACTACTCTAAATACATGGCAAACGCCCTACTGTGAATTGTCCCATTTTAAGGGTCCTCACGAACCCTTCGGGTTAGACGAGCTGAACTTGCACATTACGGTACTATGTGAATACCACTTAAATTATTTAAATCTTGATTTATACACGAATGCAAATTCATTAAACATGAGCAAAAACTTTTAAGAAAGCATATCATCCATATACCTAAATTTTAGCACGAGTAATCATTAAGAATTCTTAGTTACATAAAGCATTTCTAGGAGATAATAAAATATGACTTAAATTCTAGGATAACTTTGGTCCACATTGCCTTATTGTTCCAGAAATCAACCATTCCGAGTAATTAGGAAAATATGTCGAATTTCTGACTTCGTCGTGTGCTCTCACCCAACGCTACCTATCTGAAAGGTTACAAAGAGTGTAGTTTACAACTCAGTGAATGAACAGAAAAAACCACTTAGCACGCACAAAAACATAAGTTAAGTAAGAACTTATTTTAGTTACTATCTGCGAACCAGGTTCGCCAAAGTTACATAAAGTCTAGTTCACGATTGCACACTATCAATTAATATAAAAACAATAAAACATGATAATTTGGAAAGCTAGTTCTTATTCGAATATTCTTTTCTGTTGGATAAACGAATCTCCTTATAACTTCATCACTTTGCTCAAAAAGTCTAACATATCTCACAAGTGTAGCATTAAGCTAACACTCTCCATCACACTAGCATGTCTCATTAAATAGAGCTTAGCTCGGCATTCCCTTATTCCTCCTATTTTGTCCCAAAACCTCTCACCCAAATCACAAAACATAAAGATGAGTACTAATAATCCTATAGCATGTCATTATATCCAACGGATCTTAAAAGATTTTAGTGTCAAAACTTTTACAAACATATAGAGCTCGCAATTTTTGAGGAGCTCGCAAAACATATAATCACATAGAGCTCGCAATTCATAAAGCTCGCAAATCCTGTTCATATATGTATATATAGCTAGCAGTATTAAGCTAGCATATCACTGTTCAAAAAATCACACATTTAAACACAATCATAAAGTAGAGTTTTAAAGAATGCTTACTCTTCGAAACTTAGGGTAAAAGCCTAAGCTCCTGATTAACACTATGGTTCGCACATACAAGTGGTGATCCCTGAACACTCACCAGTTCGCTGAAAGCTTTAAACAAGCTTCGCCTTTCCCTTTTCTTTGCTTGTAGACGGCTTTACCAGGCTCGCAACTTCACAAACATTTTACACACATATCGCAGACAGTTAAAGCACATTTAGACTCATTTAATAACACAAGCGAACCTAGGTTCGTACATTCTGGTCTTATGGCGAACCTAGTTTCCTTTGTTGCGAATTTACTTAAAGGCGCTAAAGTTACTTCTAATCACCTAGCACAACGTAGAAACAGAGTCTTACCTTGAATCTTTAAGAAAAGAAGACTTAGTTTTTTATTTGCAACACCTCGACAGAAAACAGGGAGAAAAAAGGGAGGTTTGGCTAATAGAAGGGTTTTAGTATTTATAAAGGTTAAAAACCTTAATTGGCAGAGTTTTAATTCCTATGTAACTAGGGTAGTTTAGGACGTACGGTCTCCTAACGAGAAAAGGTCGTGCATGACTCTATTTTAATTAAGGAAGGAAACTGTTTCCTCAACTCTTCTCAAATAACTATACAACTACTCCTACTTTCACCCTTTTCGTAATTCAATCCCTAACTTTGTTAACCAATCGATCTAGGTCCTTTAATAGTCAATAACAATTCGCTGGTCCAAACTCCTAAACCCTATTTCAAAATGTTACACTTGGGATTTCCATTGAACTGAGATTCATATATGAACTTTTGGATGTTGGTTTTTGTATTTTGCATTAGACTTTCGCTTGAATATTGTTTAATATCAAAGTTTGTAATTCAAATCTATTTTATTTATTTAAATAACGAATTTAGATATTTAAATTTAATATTTATTTATATATTTCAGGCATAGTTATATATTTTTTAATTCATCTGACATTCAACCTTCAAACTTTTTTTTTAAAAAATTAATCAAATTTTTAAAAAGTTCATAAAAAAATTAATCACATAAAAAATAAAAGTACAAATTTGCCCTATAAAACTTGTTTCGTTGAAAGAAAAGTAAGATTAAAATTTAAAGGTTGAGACCAAAGTGCAAAATAATAATAATAATAATAATAATAATTTACGCCAAAGTATCCTTAAGGGTTAAACGTTTAATGGAGACAAATATTGAATCGAATGCAGCTCTTAATGATAAGATTCGGGATAGAAACCGTTTGCTAAATAATTTTTCCAGAGAGTGGTCGCCCATACGAAATATAATAACAATGGATTTTTAACACTACAATCAGTTTCCTACAAAATAATTGGGATTTTCAAAGTGTTAAAGAAGAACAAAGAAGTGCTTCTGGAAGCTCTACTCCTCAAATAATTGAAAATGCATTTACACAAACAACTCATTATATAGATAGGAAGATTAGAGGAATATAAGATGCCAACCCCAAAACACTACAAAAATAAAATACAAGCACATGTAAATATTGTTCAATACCTTCACCTGGAAATAGACCCAGACCTGGGCTTGGTACTCACAGGTTGCAACCAATCAATGTTTGCTATCATACTAGCCTACTAAATCATCTAGCCTTGTCAGCTGCCTTTGTTTGAGGAAGGGTTCCAAAAGCTCTGTCCCAAAACGCTGAAGTGATCCCAAAGCCCTTATTTTGGATCCTAAAGTGATGGTTCAGGTGATATTTCTGCAATAAAAATGATCAAATCAAGCTACGGAACACTTGTGACACAAGTGTTAACTACTACTTTGATAAGGTTTAAAATCTGCTTTCATTAAATCCATAGGGCTGAAAATTTATAGCAACAACCTGCTCTAGATAATGTGTTAAACTAGCAAGAAAAGTTGCCTGCGACTAGTTAAAACATAAGTTTCTTACCTTAAGGCTTTTAGGAACTTGGCTGGTGGGCTGACCATGGTGTAGGTAGTAATGGGTGACATCATACATAACATACCCAAGTAAACCTCCTCCAAACAAAGCAGGAGTAGTGGACGGAGTGGCGCAAAGCTTAATCAGGTTCCAGAACTGGTAAAGACACCGCTAAACGATAAGTGGAACGCAAGTAAACAGAATAATTCAAAGATACATGAAATGCACATGCAATAAAATGCTTTTGATGCAAACTTTCACAGTTCAAGGTTTTGAAGGATTTTACAGAATAACAGGAAACAAAATTACCATGTAAAAGACATTAGACACAAACTATTATCAAAACTCAGCTGTCATCTACTCGAATGGGAGACCTAACTAGCATCATCATGTAATATATGAACAAGAATTGAAGTAAAATAACACACCGGTATGCATAATATAGCAGCTGCAGCAGGTGGAAAAACAAGCCTCAGGCCGTCCATAGGGTGCTTGTGGTGGCAGCCATGAAGAAGATAGTGTATGGTGTTTCCCCTATATCAAAGTTCCCAATGAAATATTACATCTTTCTAGCATACTATGAAGGCTAAAATGCGCAGAAAAGGCAATAAAATTTGCAATACAAAAGTAAAATATGCATTTGATGTTTTTCTACAAGAGTTGTGAACCAAGGAGAGAAGTAACTAACCAATAACTCTTAGTTTCAATGTGGAAAAGGAATCGGTGTAAAACATATTCCACAAATGTCCACACAAAAATGCCAAAAGCAACCAGTAAAGCGATTTGGGGAAGTGAATGCCCCATACGTACGGACATTGAAATGCACCAGCAAACAACAGGCAGCCATATGGTTGGAATTGCCCACCAGGCAGTGCGAGTCAAGAACTGTTTCAAGTAAACAAGCCAAAGATGCATTAGCACGCACTTACAACAAATTGCATCAGTAATGCTTCATAAAATATTTCAAAATGTTTATAAATACCTCCCAAAAATCACTCTCAAAGAACCTAGGACCTTCCTTGCTCACAATAGGCTGATGAACCCACTCCTGATAACTTTCTCCAAGGTGACCAACCTGTCGTAGATCATTAAACAGTCAAAATCAATAGTTTTCAACTAGAAAAATATCAATCTCCCTCATGCCTAACATTACTAAAGAGTATTTAAACTGCAAAAAAGGAAGCAATGAAATCAATGAAAGAAACAGAACAAGAAGTGGTAAAGAAGTTAGTGTCTAATTAACACCACCAAGAAATCAAATCAAGGAAATAAACAAAAGAAATACAGGACTAACGAAGCAATAAAAAATTTCACAAACATATCTATATGCCGCTATTTTAATCACATAAGAAACTATATAAGTGAACTGAAAACCAGTTACACCATAGCTGTCCTGTCACCACACATGCTTGTTCCACAAGATAAACCAAAATCAAACATATGATCTTGGTACCTGGAAGACAAGGGGTTTATTCAAATCAACGGTGAATTTGTGTGCAACCATCTTCGCAACTGCATTAAAGAAAAAATCTGTTTAGCAAAGGATTAATAAATTAGTAATTTTTGTTTGAAGAATAACAAAAAGAGTGAGGATGACAAAAGATTCCACTTATGTCAGGCTACTCCATGGAATTTGTACCATTACTTAACCTCAAAATTCCAATTTTCAAACACATTTCGACACTCTACACTCGAGGATAAAAACCATGAATCAGATTCCCACAGGGACGAACCACAAATTATTTTTTTTAAAAAGTTGTTCAAATTATAAAATACTAAATAAAGATTCGGTTACATCATATCTAAGCCATCAATCAAAAATTTGCAGGAAAAGAGCAAAAAGAAAAAGAAACAGTGCTACTAAAAAAATTAGTAAATCAAGCACTTATGTTCCTATTACCCCAATTTTCTAAGCACCCAACCAACATAACAACACAATGTACTTAACTGAACCATCAATGAAAACCCAGAATTCAGAAGAAAAGAGAAAATAAATTACAGCAGATCTAGAGATTAAAGAAAAACACAAAAATAAAAGGCCAATAAGAAAATTAAAAAGAAAGAAAGAAAGGAAGCAGAACCAACCAAAGACAATGTGGATTGAAGCTAAGCAAACACACCAAGAAGCTAGCTTCTCAATGTGAAGAGCAGCTAAAATAGAAGAACAAGGTTTGTATATTTTAGTGAAGCAAAGAGAAGACTGAGAAAGAAAAGGGACAGGATTTTGGGGGTATAAATTAAGTGTAGATAAATCGTGGGAGATGATATCAGCCGTTGATTTAAAAAAGAAATATTGTTGGGTATCGAAGAATAAAAAGGCCAGCGGATCTGTCTCCCGTTGGATTCTAAATTTCTAACGGTTGCCAGTCTGGCATATTGAAGATCCAGCTTCGTATTTGCGTGGGGTGGGGTGGGGTGGGGTGGGGTGGGGTGGGGGTGGGGGTGAGGGTGAGGGAACTATTTTGTTTTTTGCTCACATGGTATGCAAGAATGTGAATGCCGAATTTTGCTTGATGTGCTTAAAGGCTGTTGGTTGCTGACTGTGGGCTGAGCATTTGGTTAATTTAATCAATTTAACCGATCTTAACATAAAATAATCAAAATAATCAAATTAATCAAGCTATTAATGAATCAAATATAAAGTGTTCAAATGTCTTTTGATTGAGTTTAATGTCATCAGAGACAGATTTTTTTTTTTTTCAATTAGGAATAAGATAAAGTCTGAATAACAAATACGATTAAGGCGATTGGAATTCAGACTACATTTAAAGCGATAAATATCCTGATTATCAAGTCATATAATCTGACAAGTTAAATCACATCAACTCATCTTATTAAAATATAAATTAGAATAAATGTAAATATAATAAATATACTTATGTCTTTTAAATTTTCATTTATTTAAAATAAATTACTACTAAATAAGTCAAGCTTTTAAATAATTATTTTTATTAATACATTTTTATATGATAATAGTTAATTTTTTATATAATTTTTTAAATATTATACTTTCCTTTTTTGTTAATAATAATATATTATACATTCCTTTAAAACACTATTTATTTTTTTCAAGATAACTTCATACATTTTTTAATATAACTATCTTTTTAGAATTTTCTTTTACCATTTAATCCTTTTTTTAATTTATTAAATAATTACCCTAAAAATCATTTATTTAAACATTTATTACTTTATTTTAAATTAGTGTCATAGTTATGATAATAATCGGTTATAAGAGCAATTAATAAAAAAAAGCCTAAAATTAACCGTACGCTTAGATTGAATGGAAATAAAGAGGAAAGTAATACCTTTGGGGTAAATTACCAAAAATTACCTTTTTTCTTTAATTTACGGAAAATAACATTTTTTCCAATTATTTACCGGAATGGGTTATTTTCTCCGAAAGCATGTCCAAGTCAGCGCGATGTCAAGGGATGCAGCAGGAAAACGCGTCCCTGAGGGAGCGTTTTCTGCCACATCAGCAAAAATTGCGTCCTTGAGGGCGCGCTTTGCTGATGTGGCAAAAATGCTCCCCCAGGGACGCGTTTTTGCCCTTCCCCAACGGTAAAAAAAAAACTATAAAATCCCCCCTTTCATTTTTTTCACACAAAGGTCCTTACTCAATTTTCTCTCAAATTTCTCTCAACTTTCTCTCAAATTTCTCTCAAATTCCTCTAAAGTTCCTCTCAAATTTCACAAAAGTCCTTTAATTTTTACAAAAAAAGCCCTGTTTAAAAGTTTTTTGAATTAGTTTTTTTTTTAATTTAAAAATATTCGATCGTATTAGCAATGGTTGGAGAATTAATTCGTCTCGACAATAAACACATCTCCATCGATCAAATGACAATGGTGAGTTATAGTTTTAATTTTTCAATACTATTTAATATTTTTTAGGTTTATGCAATTTTGATTAATTTTTATTTTATAATTTTTTAAACAGTCTGTAGATCGGATGTTACAATGCTATATTCGCAATATGTCTGGTCCACCATCGCCGTTGATCAAGAATTACCTGCGGGAAACGGGTTTTTGCCACGTGGTCATGATAGGCCGGGGGTGCAAGTTGGACCCAAAGCTAATCAGTGCGTTGATAGAGAGGTGGAGACCCGAGATGCACATTTTCCATCTTCCATGCGGAGAGTGTACTATCACTCTGGAAGACGTGCAGTTGCAATTGGGATTGCCGGTGGATGGGTATATGTAGTCACCGAGTCCGCAACTTCTGGCGATTGGGGAGCCGTATTGTGACAGCCCGATTCTAGGCCTAGTCGGAACAGTGGTCTCGGAACCCCTAACCCAAGACTAGAAAAAAATATTTTTGATATTATTCTATGAGTTATAACGTGATTATAAGAGTGTATGGAAATCTTGGTGAAATAATTTTGGTGATTTCATGTTTAATTTTGAAAAAGGGGACTAAATCAAGTAAAGGACAAAAGTTGGGAATTACTAGCAAATGTTGTCAAATAGTTATGGAACATAATGTGGGGGTCTTTAATGGGCAAATAGGCCAATGTTAAAGTGATGGCCGGCCAAGAGGATAAGAAAGGTTGAAAAGTCAAAATTTTGGTATGGGTTGGTACATGATGACATAAGCAAAAGTTAATAAAAATAATAAGTGGCCATCTTCCTTCCCCATTTTTCCTTTCTCTGCCGAAATTGAAGAAGAAAACCCCCATGGAAGCTGAAATTTTCAGCCACTTCTCATCACCTCAAGTAAGTGATTTTTGCTAGCTTATCTTGATAAAATTTGTACTTTTAGAACCCTAGTAGCATGGGCTAGCTATTGGGGGGACTATTTTGAAGAATGGTGAAGGGTTGATAGTTTTTCCATGAGGGAAAATGTCTTGGTTGCTGAATTTTTATGAAAAAAAATGAATCCTAGTTGTTTGATAAACAACTTTTGTGAAAGGATTTTCATGAAAAATACCTAAAATGGTTTAATATGCAAAGTTTGAAAAATAGGTCGAAATTGTATGAAATAGTGAGAAATTGAGGTTGCTATAGAAGAGAAAAAGGTTCCGTTGACTTTGAATTTTATAGAAATTGAGTAAAAATCAATTTTTAGCCTTAGGGGCAAAATCATAATTTTTCAAAAGTTTAGGGGTAAAACTGCAAATTTTCCAAAGTATGTGTTGTAGGCTGCTAGTAATGATTATAAAATCTGTATGAGCATGAATTGTGTTTAATTTCACAAATTGACACTTTTATGTGACAAGGGCTAAATTGTAAGAAAGTGAAACATTTGAGACAAAAGCGTAAAGTTGCCCTAATGTGAAATTTTGGATTAAATTGTATAAATAGACAACTTAATAAGTAAAAGTGATTATTTTATAGATTGGGGGAAATGAGCGGTAGTCAGAGAACGGGGGAGAACAAATATCGGGTTTATCAGCTTAACTCATTGTTTCAACAAACGAAGTTAGTTCATATGGTGAATTTGCGATGATTAATTATTAAATTTGAGATGAGTAACTAAAATATATAAAGTGTTGTTATTTAACCATGATGATGTACAGATATGAGATCGAATTGAAGGATCAACCAGGAGAAATACCGGGTCAAGTACAATGGTACTATGACTCGGGATGAATTGACGGAAAAGACCATGGTTGGACCATGGCATAGTATGTGAGCTAGTGTAAGACCTGTCTGGGACATGGCATCGGCCTCAGTACATGTCAGTGTAAGACCATATCTGGGACATGGCATCGACACAGATAGTTGTGAGTCAGTGTAAGACCATGTCTGGGATATGGCATCGACAGATGATCTTACGTGAGACCATATTTGGGATATGACAGTGGTACCATACCTACGAGACTTGTAATAACCTAGATTTAGGGGTTATGCGTTTATGCATAATTCAAGTGATAGTGGGCTTAGTGTGTGTTTGGATATGTTTTAAAGGTTTTTAGAATTTTAGAATGTAAGGGAATGCCTTAGAAAAATATTAGATTTTTAGTCTTAGAAGGGGAGCTAAGCAAAATTGGCCTTAAGAAAATTAGTTTGAGGTTTTAATCACAAGTAACCAGTTGGCAAAGTGGCAAGGAGGCACCACTTAGGGCTTTGGAAGGTGACGCCACAAGCATTGAAAGGGAGCTTAGGTTCGAATCCCATGGATGGACTTAAGGTGACTTTTATTTTTGCATTTATATGGCATGTGTTGGTCAAACTCTAATTAAGGTAAGGTTGGACTATTGTCTTTTATGGTTAGTAGACTAAGGAATAAGGCAAGTGCTTATTTATGGTATGGTATCAAAGAATTTTGGTAGGATAATGGAACATAAGGCTTGAAGTATGGAGTGTTGTTTTGGAAACTTTTCTATGGCCATTTGACCATGAATGTAGACGGTATAGTGGACTAGGGGGGTTGGCTTAATTTTGAATGTGATTAAGAGGAAATAAGGAGAAATTTAGGAGTGAGTTTAATTCAAAATTAGTTTGAATTGATGGCAAGAAGAATTTTGATTGTGGTGGCTGAATGTGGGTCTCTTTTGGGTGATAATTTTCGGTCATGAGTGGGGGGGGATAGCCGAATTTCCTATAAGAGGATTTTCTTTATACAATTTATGTTTCAGTATTTTAAGTATTTATTTATTGTAATAAGGGCCTCCTAAAGTATTTAAGGATTTTTATTATGTTTTAAGTTGGATTGTCGATTATATTAATATCTGAAAATGGTTTATTTTTAGCAACTTCCCTTTTAAAACTTATATTAAAGTTTTAAATCTGGGAATTTGTAACAATTTAGTTTTACTTAGAATTTTAAATATACCATGTTTTATAAATGACGGAAAATTATTAAGTTTTCACCTTTATGTTAAATTCTTTTCAAACTTTTTCCTCAGTAGCATTCTAAATTCGGCCGTGGTGTTTGGGCCGGGTTTGGGGTGTTACAGTTTGGTATCAGAGCCAGGTTTAAAACTCGGCTTTGAGGGTTTTGGGCCCAAAAACATTTTTCTAAGATAGGTTTTTCAAAAATATAGATTTTCATGGAATTTTTTAGGTTTATTCTGGCATGGCACCTGTATCTCCGACCCGAAGTCCACCAGGTAAGTACCTCTAATTGTTGTGTGAATTATTATATGATTGGTATGTGGGTATGATGGGAACGTAGATTAGTATATTAAGTTATTGAACTTTAGGATTAGCTTACTCCAACACAAAATTGCATAAAATTTTAAAGCCTAATTAAACAAACCTATGAGTAAGTCGCCAAGTTAGGGTGTGGCAACCATTGTGCGCATGTCTAGGATTGGTTTCGGTGGGAGCTTGGTATTTAAGCAGTCCTAGTGACTCACCTCCTCTCCACTCGAATCCTACCTGGTGCGTAGTAACGGTTCACCTTAACCAAGAGGACTTATTCACGGGCTAAACTCGATAATTAAAACCCGAAAGGGACTAGCCATACTGTTTTATAAAAACCTTAAGTTTTCAAAATTACTCCTTTGATTTGTAAAACCATTTTATACTTGGAAAAGTTTTCGAAATATTTCCAATTTACAAAATTACCTAAATACCCCTGGGTGTAAAATTTCTAAAATGCCCCTGGTTTGGAAAATTTTTATTACCATACTACCCTCGACTTTTATTAAGATATTTTTCAAAATACTAGAAACCTCTATTTCTGCAAAATAATAAGATACCCTGATTTGGAAAAATTTACCAAATTACCCCTGGTTTATGAAATTACCAAAATAACCCCGATTTCCAAAACTTCTGCCATACCTTTGATTTTTAGAAAATTTTCAAAACACCCCAGAGTTTTGAAATTTTAAAGTGCCCTGATTTATTAAAATTTTCGAATGGACTCCGATTTATTACCAAAATACCCCTATAGGAAAAATGACAGAAATACCCCTGGGTTGGGAATGGACAAAGACGCCCATAATAGTGTGTTGAATGTTGTGAATGAATGTGATTCTCTGAATTAGAATAGTGAACTTGAGATGAAAACTTTGATTGATCGAAAGAACCACTATTAAACTTCTTTTCATAAAACTGTTCGCGGATAAATAGTGGAACCAAAAGTACTAATGCATAAAACTTTCTAATCAGATTAAAGCGCGATCGTAGACATGAGTTCTAGGGGACGTGGTCGTAATGTGCGAGGACGTGGTAGAGGCAGAATGGCTGTGACGGAACCAGTTGGGTCTGGTCAGGGATTCCAAGATTTAGTAGAAAGTATGTTAATTTTATTAAGATCAGAGTGCGCAGCAGTAGCGTAGTGTGGTGAGTTAGGATGTACGATTGTTCGTTAGTAAGTAATTTCGAGGACAAAATTATTTTTAAGGAGGGTAGAACTGTAATAACCTAGATTTAGGGGTTATGCGTTTATGCATAATTCAAGTGATAGTGGGCTTAGTGTGTGTTTGGATATGTTTTAAGGGTTTTTAGAATTTTAGAATGTAAGGGAATGCCTTAGAAAAATATTAGATTTTTAGTCTTAGAAGGGGAGCTAAGCAAAATTGGCCTTAAGAAAATTAGTTTGAGGTTTTAATCACAAGTAACCAGTTGGCAAAGTGGCAAAGAGGCACCACTTAGGGCTTTGGAAGGTGACGCCACAAGCATTGAAAGGGAGCTTAGGTTCGAATCCCATGGATGGACTTAAGGTGACTTTTATTTTTGCATTTATATGGCATGTGTTGGTCAAACTCTAATTAAGGTAAGGTTGGACTATTGTCTTTTATGGTTAGTAGACTAAGGAATAAGGCAAGTGCTTATTTATGGTATGGTATCAAAGAATTTTGGTAGGATAATGGAACATAAGGCTTGAAGTATGGAGTGTTGTTTTGGAAACTTTTCTATGGCCATTTGACCATGAATGTAGACGGTATAGTGGACTAGGGGGGGTTGGCTTAATTTTGAATGTGATTAGGAGGAAATAAGGAGAAATTTAGGAGTGAGTTTAATTCAAAATTAGTTTGAATTGATGGCAAGAAGAATTTTGAGTGTGGTGGCCGAATGTGGGTCTCTTTTGGGTGATAATTTTCGGTCATGAGTGGGGGGGGATAGCCGCATTTCCTATAAGAGGATTTTCTTTATACAATTTATGTTTCAGTATTTTAAGTATTTATTTATTGTAATAAGGGCCTCCTAAAGTATTTAAGGATTTTTATTATGTTTTAAGTTGGATTGTCGATTATATTAATATCTGAAAATGGTTTATTTTTAGCAACTTCCCTTTGAAAACTTATATTAAAGTTTTAAATCTGGGAATTTGTAACAATTTAGTTTTACTTAGAATTTTAAATATACCATGTTTTATAAATGACGGAAAATTATTAAGTTTTCACCTTTATGTTAAATTCTTTTCAAACTTTTTCCTCAGTAGCATTCTAAATTCGGCTGTGGTGTTTGGGCCGGGTTTGGGGTGTTACAAGACTTCCAATACATTCGATGACGTTCCGAATGACTCAACGGATAAGACAGATATTGTAGAATCCATATTTAGTTTCATAAATATATATGAAATGTAAGGAACTTGTGAACCTATGAAATTTATGGACGATGGCATGAAATAATATGTTATTATTGATGTTTAAGTGAAATAATAGACAAAGGCAAGGAGAAAGTGGGAACGTAACCAAATTAAGCGATACAGGTATGTATGAAAATCTTGTAAATATCGAGTGGTAATGGCCCAAGGATTCGCTACAGGCTCATGTCGAGATTATAAGGAAAGTTATAGATGATATGTGAGGAATTATTATTTGATGTCTACGAAAAGATCAATGAATTAATTATGCATTATTTCTTACCGCTTATGCATAAGTAATTATATCGATTCAGTAAATATGCGATTGTCTCAATGGGATAATGAATAAGTTTCCAAAAGTCAATGTTGACTCTATATGATAGTAAGTGATTGTATGATGAGAACATATAAATTCTTTTTGCCTGTGAAATTACTCAAATTATATTTAATAGATATCATAAACCAAATAATTATATGAGCTTACTGAGCTTTATAGCTCACTCCGTTTATTCTCCTATGTTGTAGGATTTTGGAAGTTTGCTCGGGTTGGAAGGCGATGAAGATCTCAACACACTATCTCATCATGAATTGGTATTTAAAGTTCTACAACTTTTAATTATATGACATGTATAGGCTAGTTGTCGCATTAAGAGTAAAGTGGGCGTAACCGTGGTTACGTTAAGTGTTCAACGCATATTTAGCCATGTGTTTGGCTTATTAATTAAAAGAAGTTATAATAGGGTTAAAGAAGCTTTTGAATGATGTATTGAAGTATTGATTATGATTGTACAGTATGGTATAAGAAAGGGTGGCAAAAGGGCTTGGTAAATAGCCTGATACTGTCCACACGGCTGAGCACACGGAAGTGTGCCTTGGCCATATGATTTTGACAGGACGCTCCATGGGATGTTGGCACGGACGTGCCTAGGCCGTGTGATAGAACACGGATCATAGACACGAGCGTGTGCCCAAGCCGTGTTAAATTTCCAGTAGCTTGAGTTTTAGACATGAATCAACACGGGCTGTGAACACGACCGTGTTGAAAGTCCACACGGGTGTGTGGGGAGGGTCACACGGGCGTGTGACGTGATTTCTAAAAATTTTATAAGAAATTTTCTTAAGTAATCGATATAGTTCCGGGTCATTCCCAACCCATGTTAAGGGCTTCGTAGGCCCATATAGAGGTCTACAAGACCATATTTGAAAAAGTTTTAAATGAGAACACCTTTCCTTGAGTAGTAGATGAGAGTTAGTAAATAATTTATAGAGGTAACGCAATAATTTATAGAGGTAACGCCTCATACCCGGCTCTGGTATTGGGTACGGGTAGGGGGTGTTACACATATGCTACGAGCTTTTGGGTGCTATTCCAAATAACATTAATGGAGGTCGGATCGAGATGGGCTGGTTACGAAACACATTCTCAGAGCCGGATAATGATTCGACTAAATTAGAAAGAATATGGTATGCTCGGGCATACATTCTTGAGATGATTGGAGGCTATCTGATGCCAGACTTGTCACAAAACCTCGTACATCTAAGATGGCTGCTAAAAATCATTGATTTTAGAGCAGCCGATGAATTGAGTTAGGGATTTGCCATGCTAGCAAAATTGTATCGGGAGATGTACAGGGCGACGCGACCGAATAAAGCCAAAATCAGAGGTTGCCTATCACTACTGCAATCATGGGCACAGTTTCGCTTTCCATTTTTATGTCCTCGAGTGGACCACCCATATACATTCCCACTCATAACGAGTGATGGCCTCGAAACTAACTAATATTTCGACAAAGGCAAGCACACCTATCGAAGAGTAGTATTTGTGGTGAGTCTGGAATATCGTATCCTCAAGGACTAAAATTACTAGTAATAACTATCTTTTTATTATCTAGCCTAATAATTAAGGGTGATTTCTTTTAAACTAAAACTTAACTAAAAATACGACAGAGAAAGAATTGAGAGAATACTTTAAGACAACTTTATGAGATAGGCAATACCTAAGGAAGAATCCACCTAGACTTCACTTATTACTTTTGATTCATACGATTTATTCACTTGACTTAATCCGTAGAAATCCTTGAATTATGTTAATATCTCTTTCAAGACTAAAAAAAGCTGACTCTAGGTTGATTAATTGAAATCTCTTTCTAATTAAAACCTCTATTGTCTTATTAACTCGATCTATGGATTCCCTTATTAGATTTGACTCTAAACCGGCAGATTTTCGTCGCCCTATTTCTAGGGTTGCAATCAACTCCGCTTAATTGTGTTGATCTTCTCTTAAACAGGGACTTTTGCTCCACTAAATAAGCACATTCGACTTTGAATTAATAATCTGAATTATCAAAACAAGAATAAGAACTCACAATTAAGAATAAGAACAAGTATTTATCTTATAAATCAAATAATAATAAGATTCGTCTTAGGTTTCATCCCCTTAGGTATTTAAGGAATTTAGTTCATACTGATAGAGGGAAACATCTTAAAATAGGGAAAACAACAAAATATAAGAAAACCCAAAAACTTCTAAAGAACTTGATGGGAGATCTTCAGTCTTGATGAAGATTCTTCTCCTAAGCTGCTCCCGACGGCTGTCTTTGAGTATTTTCTGCCTTCTAACCAGCGTCTACTCAACGTCCCCTTTTAGGATACCCCCTAGGGTGTTTATATAAGCTTTTGATTGCCTTTCTTGGCCCACAAGTATCCTATTCCGAATAGAATTAAACTTGGGTTCGACAGGGATACGCCCGTGTTGGACTCCTTCGATTCTGCTCGTCACACACGGCCGTGTGATCCTCCCGTGTGCGACGTTCCAGGCCGTGTTGATTTCCTAGGTAGGTCCATTTTCCCCCTTTTGGCCCGTTTCTTATTCTTTTCAACTCCCTAAGCTCTCCTGAGTATAAAACATGAAATTAAGGGATTAGGAGCATCGAATTCATCAAATCTAATGAAAATTTATCCAAAATTAAGTCAAGCATGGGTTAAAATATGTGTAAATTATGATTTATCAAATATCCCCACACTTAAGCCTTTGTTTGTCCTCAAGCAAAATCCTCAACTCACAATTAAAATTAACTTCCTTAATTCATAATCCTCATTAATAATGCCTCATCATAATTCTTAAATAATTCATACATGGATAATTTAACTAGAAGAGTTCTAAAGATTCAAACAATCTAAGTTATAAAATTTTTATAGCACGAAAACATAGGTGTTTCCTATTGCCTAAATAATTACCTCTGATTCAAAATCGACAAGAATTTACATCTTCACTAAAGATTCACTCAAATCACTCAAAGTGTTTAAGGTTCAAATTAAGCGCTCAAAAGTCAAACATGAAGAGTTAATCCCATAGGCTTGCATGAAAATCAAATCTCCACCACTATAAAATGAGATGATACACAAATCAAAAGGTCTTAAAAAGGGTTGTAACGGAGCTTGAGTTTAAAGGTGTGGATAAAGGCTGAATTAGAGGGTTAGAATCGAGATTAAATTGACCATTTACCTAACTAGAAAATAACTAGTACTGAATAATTACATTGATTGAAAACTTATCACTAATAATATGAACTTCTTCTAAAGATGTGAAATTAACAGTTTAAGCTCATAACACTAATAATGAATAAATTTTCAACTTTTCTTAATAATAAGAACATACAATAATAAGATAGAATTTAACAACTGAAATAGAGAAAATAGTTAGGCAACTGATCAAATCAAATCTCGACATAAGGGGGGTCAAACGAGGAGAAGTAAAAATTTGATTTTGGGTTAATATTAATGGGTGAGTCAAGAAATGGTTTATTAGTTTAAAAAGGGTTCACTAGGGGTTAATTATGAAGGTAGGCTTTTTGGTGGGATAAGTGGGTTAAAACCTAGGTGCCTTTATCATCTCAGTATATCAAACCAAAAGGTGTGGTCTTAACATGCATAATCGAAGCAAGTTCTAGAATAACAAATCAATATTATCACACTCATAATTAATAAAAGTGAGCAAGAAAAATATATGCTCTAAAAGGCTCAAAATCTCACAGAAATTATGGTTTTTGATGTCAACCTTGCAAATTTCAAACTTCAAAGTAATATTTAAGATTAGGGAAACAACCTAATAAATTTTTAATTCTGAAAATAGACTTATCATGCTTGATTCTCTAATGTCTTAAAGTTTAAACCATCAATGCACAAATATCTATGACTTAATCCAAGACATATCAATAAAAATCATAAATCAATAGAAGTTTCATTCTAATAGTAAATATGAGAAAGATACTTAAGAAAAAGGCATAATTTAGTATTGTTGACACCTCCTCACACTTAAGATGTACATTATCCTCAATGTACAAAAATAGATATTGACAATATAGAAAATCATAAGATAGGGAGAGAAATGAACTTCCTGAATTTTGGATGGAGTCAAGGAAAAGAAACGGAAGGTTGGTCAGAGGTGAAGGTGGAGGTGGATACTCCGGTGGGGGTGTGGTCGTTCCTTAATAGCCCCTTGAACCTAAATTAAAGAAATCAAAATATAATAATATAAATTAAAGACAAGAAAGATAAAAGGAAAGAATTTAAAAATGAAAATAAAAGAAAAAGAAAAAATAAATAGACTCAAAGGTCCTTGTCTTGTCGAGTAAATGAAGCGGCCGGTATGAACTTATGTAGAGTTGTCGCGCACGGGGAGACCGTGCTAGGATCCTTTCGCTTTTTCGACATAGGGATGGTGGTCTTGGTTTTGTTTTTAGTCATTGTAAAAAATATGGTTTTGGGCTTAAGAGTTTTTTGTAAATTTTTTTAGATTTTTTACATATATATTTTCAACTTTTAGAAATTTTGTATTTATAATTTTTATTTTTAAAAATAGTTTAACATACTTTTTAATATATTTTTATTATTTTATATTTTTCATAAGATTTTTTTAGAATTATTGTTAAGAAAAATTTTAAAAAATTAAAATGATATTTTAGCTATAGTTTAGATACCAAATTAATAATTAACTATTTAAGTTAACGTTCCACATCACCATTTAACAGATGGGCTAATTTGCATGTTTCGAAATGTATAAAGGTTAATTTGTTTATTTTTTTAGTAGGGCAATTCATCTCTAAGTACAGGGTATTCGTGTCCTTTAATATTCAAAATATCATTTTTAGGAAAAAAAAATTATAAAGTAATTATTTACTTAAGTTTCCAAAATTTTACCAAACAAAGTAAAACATCTTTCACTTTTCTTTTATTTTTTAATTTGACTTATCCAAACGGAAAGTATAGCTTATGAGAAAAGAGGTAAAATAAAATGAAACGATAATATTTTTGTGTTCTCTATTTTCTTTTAAAATAAAGGAGTCTCATGACTTGTGGGAAAACTGGAAAAGTAAATGATTAATTAAAATATAAAATGTTTATTGTTTATACTTTTTATCTTTTATTAATAGATTATAACACAACAATCATTTTGATATAACATTTCTTTTTCCATATTCAACCAAATAAAAAGAATTGCTTGTTTTTGTAAAAAATAATTTAAAGAAATTCAAATAGGATTTAAGTCTTTATTCAAATTCCACCAAAAAAATTATGATTTTTCAAAAACTCTAAACATTATTTCATTTAATACTGTAGAAAAAAAAAACTTAAGCTTCAAAATGTCGGTTTTACTTTTCTTTATTTTTTTAATAATATTCATTGGAATTGTATACTTTATTTTTACAAATTTAATCTAAAAAAAAATTATATATCCAACCAGATAATAAAAAATACATGTGATGCATTTTAAAATACTAAATAGCAGTTAAAACAATCTTATGAGCTGTAAAATTTTGCATCAAAACATACCCTTACTTTCCCTTATAATATTAATTCTAATGTGTAGCTTTTTTATAAAAATAACCATAAAAACATAATTAATTACTTAAATGATTTATTTTTTTGATAAAATACTAAAATAATTCAAAATCTACAATAAAAGTTGGTGGAGCCAAAATGTTTGGTGCCACCAACATACCACATCAACAATATGCATTAAAAAATAATTTTTTGGTGGAGTCATGTAGAATGGCGCTACTTGTATAAATATTAGAAAAATACTATAATTTTTAAAAGTATAGCGGTTAAAGCAATTTTACCTTTTGCCTATTTGTCTATTGAAACAGGTAAAATTTACTTTTTTTTCATTCACATTACCTTTTCTAATTCTTTGTCCTTTTTCATTTTTTTTGTTTTTCTTTTCAAGTTTTTTTTTTATTTTTTTACTTTTTAAGCTTTTTCATTTGTCCTTTATTATTTTATTTATTTGTTTAGTATTAATTTATAAAATTTGAAATGTATAATTTAAATGTTTTATAATATTATTTTTAAAAATTTTAAATATATTTTTAATAATATA